>OZ038375.1:83537205-83667205 GCA_964036015.1 Leptarthrus brevirostris | reverse complement strand
ATAGTTAAAAATAAAAAAAAATTATAGTAAAATTAAGGAAATAAAGAAATCCCGAAAAAAAATATTCTTTAATCTTTTTAATTTTTTTTTAATTTTAAAATAATTTTTTGATTTTATTTTTAATTTTATAACTTAATTTAATTTTTAAAAATTTAAAAAAAAGTTAAAAATAAAACAAATTTTAGTAAAATTAAGGAAATAAAGAAACATCGAAAAAAAATATACTTTAATTTTTTTTAATTTTTTTTTAATTTTTAAATAATCTTTTGATTTTATCTTTAATTATATAACTTAATTTAATTTTTAAAAATTAAAAAAAAATAGTTAAAAATAAAAAAAAATTATAGTAAAATTAAGGAAATAAAGAAATATCGAAAAAAAAATACTTTAATTTTTGTAATTTTTTTTTAATTTTAAAATAATTTGTTGATTTAAGTTTTAATTTTATAACTTAATTTAACTTTTAAAAATTAAAAAAAATTGTTAAAAATAAAAAAAAAATTATAGTAAAATTTAGGAAATAAAGAAATCCCGAAAAAAATATACATTAATTTTTAAATAATTTTTTGAATTTATTTTTAATTTTATAATTTAGTTTAATTTTTAAAAATAAAAAAAATAGTTAAAAATAAAAAAAAATTATAGTAAAATTAAGGAAATAAAGAAACATCGACAAAAAATATACTTTAAGTTTTTTAATTTTTTTTTAATTTTTAAATAATTTTTTGATTTTATTTTTAATTTTATAACTTAATTTAATTTTTAAAAATTTAAAAAAATAGTTAAAAATATAAAAAAATTTTAGTAAAATTGAGGAAATAAAGAAATCGAAAAAAATATACTTTAATTTTTTTAATTTTTTTTTAATTTTTAAATAATTTTTGATTTTATTTTTAATTTTATAACTTAATTTAAGTTTTAAAAATTAAAAAAAATAGTTAAAAATAAAAAAAATTATAGCGAAATTAAGGAAATAAAGAAACATTGTAAAAAAATATACTTTTATTTTCTTAATTTTTTTTTTAATTTTTAAATAATTTTTTGATTTTATTTTTAATTTTATAAATTAATTTAATTTTTAAAAATGAAAAAAAATAGTTAAAGATAAAAAAGTATAGTAAAATTAAGGAATTAAAGAAACAACGAAAAAAAATATACTTTTATTTCTTTTATTTTTTTTTATTTTTAAATAATTTTTTGATTTTATTTTTAATTTTATAACTTAATTTAATTTTTAAAAATTAAAAAAAATAGTTAAAAATAAAAAAAAATTATAGTAAGATTGAGGAAATAAAGAAACATCGAAAAAAATATACTTTAATTTTTTTAATTTTTAAATAATTTTTTGATTTTATTTTGAATTTTATAACTTAATTTAATTTTTAAAAATTTAAAAAAATAGTTAAAAATAAAAAAAAATTACAGTAAAATTAAGGAAATTATTTTTAATTTTATAATTTAATTTAATTTTTAAAAATTAAAATAAATAGTTACAAAAAAAAAAAATTATAGTAAAATTAAAGAAATAAAGAAACATCGGAAAAAATATACTTTTATTTTTTTAATTTTTTTTTAATTTTTAAATAATTTTTTGATTTTATTTTTAATTTTATAACTTAATTTAATTGTTAAAAATTTAAAAAAATAATTAAAAATAAAAATTTTTTTAGTAAAATTAAGGAAATAAAGAAACATCGAAAAAAAATATACTTTAATTTTTTTAATTTTTTTTTAATTTTTAAATAATTTTTTGATTTAATTTTTAATTTTATAACTTAATTTAATTTTTACAAATTAAAAAAGTAGTTAAAAATAAAAAAAAATTATAGTAAAATTAAGGAAATAAAGGAACATCGAAAACAAATATACTTTAATTTTTTTAATTTTGTTTTAATTTTTAAATAATTTTTTGATTTAATTTTTAATTTTATAATTTAATTTAATTTTTAAAAATTAAAATTAGTTAAAAATAAAAAAAAGTTATAGTAAAATTAAGGAAATAAAGAAACATCGGAAATAATATACTATTATTTTTTTTATTTTTTTTTAATTTTTAAATAATATTTTGATTTACTTTATAATTTTATAACTTAATTTAATTTTTAAAAATAAAAAAAATATTTAAAAATAAAAAAAATTATAGTAAAATTAAGGAAATAAAGAAACATCGAAAAAAAAAATACTTTAATTTTTTTTAATTTTTTTTTAATTTTTAAATAATGTTTTGATTTTATTTTTAATTTTATAACTTAATTTAATTTTTAAAAATTTAAAAAAACAGTTAAAAATAAAACAAATTTTAGTAAAATTAAGGAAATAAAGAAAGATCGAAAAAAATATACTTTAATTATTATTAATTTTTTTTTAATTTTTAAAAATTTAAAAAATAGTTAAAAATAAAAAAAAATTATAGTAAAATTAAGGAAATAAAGAAATCCCGAAAAAAAATATTCTTTAATCTTTTTAATTTTTTTTTAATTTTAAAATAATTTTTTGATTTTATTTTTAATTTTATAACTTAATTTAATTTTTAAAAATTTAAAAAAAAGTTAAAAATAAAACAAATTTTAGTAAAATTAAGGAAATAAAGAAACATCGAAAAAAAATATACTTTAATTTTTTTTAATTTTTTTTTAATTTTTAAATAATCTTTTGATTTTATTTTTAATTATATAACTTAATTTAATTTTTAAAAATTAAAAAAAAATAGTTAAAAATAAAAAAAAATTATAGTAAAATTAAGGAATAAAGAAATATCGAAAAAAAAATACTTTAATTTTTGTAATTTTTTTTTAATTTTAAAATAATTTGTTGATTTAAGTTTTAATTTTATAACTTAATTTAACTTTTAAAAATTAAAAAAAATTGTTAAAAATAAAAAAAAATTATAGTAAAATTTAGGAAATAAAGAAATCCCGAAAAAAATATACATTAATTTTTTTATTTTTTTTTTAATTTTTAAATAATTTTTTGATTTTATTTTTAATTTTATAACTTATTTAATTTTTAAAAATTTAAAAAAAAAGTTAAAATAAAACAAATTATAGTAAAATTAAGGAAATAAAGAAAAATCGAAAAAAAATATACTTTTATTTTTTTAATTTTTTTTTTAATTTTTAAATAATTTGTTGATTTTATTTTTAATTTTACAACTTAATTTAATTTTTAAAAATTAAAACAAATAGTTAAAAAACTAAAAAAAAAAATAATAGTAAGATTGATGAAATAAAGAAACATCGAAAAAAATATGCTTTAATTTTTTTATTTTTTTTTATTTTTAAATTATTTTGTGATTTAATTTTTAATTTTATAACTTAATTTAATTTTTAAAAATTAAAATAAAGAGTTAAAAATAAAAAAAAATTAAAGTAAAATTAAGGAAATAAAGAAACATCGGAAAAAATATAGTTTTATTTTTTTAATTTTTTTTAATTTTTAAATAATTTTTTGATTTTATTTTTAATTTTATAAATTAATTTAATTTTTAAAAATGAAAAAAAAATAGTTAAAGATAAAAAAAGTATAGTAAAATTAAGGAAATAAAGAAACAGCGAAAAAAATATACTTTTATTTTTGTTATTTTTTTTTATTTTTAAATAATTTTTTGGTTTTATATTTAATTTAATAATTTAATTTAATTTTTAAAAATTAAAAAAAATAGTTAAAAATAAAAAAAAATTATAGTAAGATTGAGGAAATAAAGAAACATCGAAAAAAAATATACTTTAATTTTTTAAATTTTTTTTAAATTTTTAAATAATTTTTTGATTTACTTTTTAATTTTATAACTTAATTTAATTTTTAAAAATAAAAAAAATATTTAAAAATAAAAAAAAATTATAGTTAAATTAAGGAAATAAAGAAACATCGAAAAAAATATACTTTAATTTTTGTAATTTTTTTTTAATTTTTAAATAATTTTTTGATTTTATTTTAAAAATTAAAAAAAATAGTTAAAAATAAAAAACATTATAGTAAAATTAACGAAATAAAGAAACATCGAAAAAAATACACTTATATTTTTTTAATTTTTTTAATTTTTTTTAATTTTTAAATAATTTTTTGATTTTATTTTTAATTATATAACTTAATTTAATTTTTAAAAATTAAAAAAAAATAGTTAAAAATAAATAAAAATTTTAGTAAAATTAAGGAAATAAAGAAACATCGAAAAAAAAATACTTTAATTTTTGTAATTTTTTTTTAATCTTAAAATAATTTGTTGATTTTATTTTTAATTTTATAACTTAATTTAACTTTTAAAAATTAAAAAAAATTTTTAAAAATAAAAAAAAATTATAGTAAAATTTAGGAAATAAAGAAATCCCGAAAAAAATATACATTAATTTTTTTAATTTTTTTTTAATTTTTAAATAATTTTTTGATTTTATTTTTAATTTTATAACTTAATTTAATTTTTAAAAATTTAAAAAAAAAGTTAAAAATAAACCAAATTATAGTAAAATTAAGGAAATAAAGAAACATCGAAAAAAAATATACTTTTAGTTTTTTAATTTTGTTTTAATTTTTAAATAATTTTTTGATTTTTTTTTAATTTTATAAATTAATTTAATTTTTAAAAATTAAAATAGAGTTAAAAATAAAAAAAAATTAAAGTAAAATTAAGGAAATAAAGAAACATCGGAAAAAATATACTTTTATTTTTTTAATTTTTTTTAATTTTTAAATAATTTTTTGATTTTACTTTTAATTTTATAAATTAATTTAATTTTTAAAAATGAAAAAAAAATAGTTAAAGATAAAAAAAGTATAGTAAAATTAAGGAAATAAAGAAACAGCGAAAAAAATATACTTTTATTTTTGTTATTTTTTTTTATTTTTAAATAATTTTTTGGTTTTATATTTAATTTAATAACTTAATTTAATTTTTAAAAATAAAAAAAATATTTAAAAATAAAAAAAAATTATAGTAAAATTAAGGAAATAAAGAAACATCGAAAAAAATATACTTTAATTTTTGTAATTTTTTTTTAATTTTTAAATAATTTTTTGATTTTATTTTAAAAATTAAAAAAAATAGTTAAAAATAAAAAAAATTATAGTAAAATTAACGAAATAAAGAAACTTCGAAAAAAAATACACTTTTATTTTTTTAATTTTTTTTAATTTTTAAATAATTTTTTGATTTTATTTGGAATTTTATAACTTAATTTAATTTTTAAAAATTAAAATAAATAGTTAAAAATAAAAAAAAATTATAGTAAAATTAACGAAATAAAGAAACATCGAAAAAAAATATACTTTAATTTTTTTAATTTTTAAATAATTTTCTGATTTTATTTTTAATTTTATAATTTAATTTAATTTTTAAAAATAAAAAAAAATAGTTAAAAACAAAAAAAATTATAGTAAAATTAAGGAAATAAAGAAACATCGACAAAAAATATACTTTTAGTTTTTTATTTTTTTTTTTATTTTTAAATAATTTTTTGATTTTATTTTTAATTTTATAACTTAATTTAATTTTTAAAAATTTAAAAAAATAGTTAAAAATATAAAAAAAATTTAGTAAAATTGAGGAAATAAAGAAATTGAAAAAAATATACTTTAATTTTTTTAATTTTTTTTTAATTTTTAAATAATCTTTGGATTTTTTTTTAATTTTATAAATTAATTTAATTTTTAAAAATTAAAATAAATAGTTAAAAATAAAAAAAAATTATAGTAAAATTAAGGAAATAAAGAAACATCGGAAAAAATATACTTTTATTTTTTTAATTTTTTTTAATTTTTAAATAATTTTTTGATTTTATTTTTAATTTTATAAATTAATTTAATTTTTAAAAATGAAAAAAAATAGTTAAAGATAAAAAAGTATAGTAAAATTAAGGAATTAAAGAAACAGCGAAAAAAAATATACTTTTATTTCTTTTATTTTTTTTTATTTTTAAATAATTTTTTGATTTACTTTTTAATTTTATAACTTAATTTAATTTTTAAAAGTAAAAAAAAATATTTAAAAATAAAAAAAAGTTATAGTAAAATTAAGGAAATAAAGAAACATCGAAAAAAATATACTTTTATTTTTTTATTTTTTTTTAATTTTTAAATAATTTTTTGATTTTATTTTTAATTTTATAAATTAATTTAATTTTTAAAAATGAAAAAAAATAGTTAATGATAAAAAAGTATAGTAAAATTAAGGAATTAAAGAAACATCGAAAAAAATATACTTTAATTTTTTTAATTTTTTTTTTAATTTTTAAATAATTTTTTGATTTTATTTTAAAAATTAAAAAAAATAGTTAAAAATAAAAAAAAATTATAGTAAAATTAAGGAAATAAAGAAACATCGGAAAAAATATACTTTTATTTTTTTAATTTTTTTTTAATTTTTAAATAATTTTCTGATTTTATTTTTAATTTTATAATTTAATTTAATTTTTAAAAATAAAAAAAAATAGTTAAAAACAAAAAAAATTATAGTAAAATTAAGGAAATAAAGAAACATCGACAAAAAATATACTTTTAGTTTTTTATTTTTTTTTTAATTTTTAAATAATTTTTTGATTTTATTTTTAATTTTATAACTTAATTTAATTTTTAAAAATTTAAAAAAATAGTTAAAAATATAAAAAAATTTTAGTAAAATTGAGGAAATAAAGAAATCGAAAAAAATATACTTTAATTTTTTTAATTTTTTTTTAATTTTTAAATAATCTTTGGATTTTTTTTTAATTTTATAAATTAATTTAATTTTTAAAAATTAAAATAAATAGTTAAAAATAAAAAAAAATTATAGTAAAATTAAGGAAATAAAGAAACATCGGAAAAAATATACTTTTATTTTTTTAATTTTTTTTAATTTTTAAATAATTTTTTGATTTTATTTTTAATTTTATAAATTAATTTAATTTTTAAAAATGAAAAAAAATAGTTAAAGATAAAAAAGTATAGTAAAATTAAGGAATTAAAGAAACAGCGAAAAAAAATATACTTTTATTTCTTTTATTTTTTTTTATTTTTAAATAATTTTTTGATTTACTTTTTAATTTTATAACTTAATTTAATTTTTAAAAGTAAAAAAAAATATTTAAAAATAAAAAAAAGTTATAGTAAAATTAAGGAAATAAAGAAACATCGAAAAAAATATACTTTTATTTTTTTAATTTTTTTTAATTTTTAAATAATTTTTTGATTTTATTTTTAATTTTATAAATTAATTTAATTTTTAAAAATGAAAAAAAATAGTTAATGATAAAAAAGTATAGTGAAATTAAGGAATTAAAGAAACATCGAAAAAAATATACTTTAATTTTTTTAATTTTTTTTTTAATTTTTAAATAATTTTTTGATTTTATTTTAAAAATTAAAAAAAATAGTTAAAAATAAAAAAAAATTATAGTAAAATTAAGGAAATAAAGAAACATCGGAAAAAATATACTTTTATTTTTTTAATTTTTTTTTAATTTTTAAATAATTTTTTGATTTTATTTTTAATTTTATAAATTAATTAAATTTTTAAAAATGAAAAAAAATAGTTAATGATAAAAAAGTATAGTAAAATTAAGGAATTAAAGAAACATCGAAAAAAATATACTTTAATTTTTTTAATTTTTTTTTAATTTTTAAATAATCTTTGGATTTTTTTTTAATTTTATAAATTAATTTAATTTTTAAAAATTAAAATAAATAGTTAAAAATAAAAAAAAATTATAGTAAAATTAAGGAAATAAAGAAACATCGGAAAAAATATACTTTTATTTTTTTAATTTTTTTTAATTTTTAAATAATTTTTTGATTTTATTTTTAATTTTATAAATTAATTTAATTTTTAAAAATTTAAAAAAATAGTTAAAAATAAAAAAAAATTATGGTAAAATTAAGGAAATAAAGAAACATTGAAAAAAAATATGCTTTTATTTTTTTAATTTTTTTTTTTTAATTTTTAAATAATTTTTCGATTTTATTATTAATTTTATAACTTAATTAAATTTTTAAAAATTAAAAAAATAGTTAAAAATAAATAAAAATTAAAGTAAAATTAAGGAAATAAAGAAACATCGAAAACAAATATACTTTAATTTTTTTAATTTTTTTTTAATTTTTAAATAATTTTTTGATTTAATTTTTAATTTTATAAATTAATTTAATTTTTAAAAATGAAAAGAAATAGTTAAAGATAAAAAAAGTATAGTAAAATTAAGGAAATAAAGAAACAGCGAAAAAAAATATACTCTTATTTTTTTTATTTTTAAATAATTTTTTGATTTTATTTTTAATTTTATAACTTAATTTAATTTTTAAAAATTAAAAAAAATATTTAAAGATAAAAAAGTATAGTACAATTAAGGAATTAAAGAAACAGCGAAAAAAAATATGCTTTTATTTTTTTTATTTTTTTTTATTTTTAAATAATTTTTTGATTTTATTTTTAATTTTATAACAATTTAATTTTTAAAAATTAAAAAAAATAGTTAAAAATAAAAAAAAATTATAGTAAGATTGAGGAAATAAAGAAACATCGAAAAAAATATACTTTAATTTTTTAAATTTTTTTTAATTTTTAAATAATTTTTTGATTTACTTTTTAATTTTATAACTTAATTTAATTTTTAAAAATAAAAAAAAATATTTAAAAATAAAAAAAAATTATAGTAAAATTAAGGAAATGAAGAAACATCGAAAAAAATATACTTTAATTTTTTTAATTTTTTTTTAATTTTTTAATAATTTTTTGATTTTATTTTAAAAATTAAAAAAAAATAGTTAAAAATAAAACAAAATTATAGTAAAATTAAGAAAATAAAGAAACATCGAAAAAAAATACACTTTTATTTTTTTAATTTTTTTTAATTTTTAAATAATTTTTTGATTTTATTTAGAATTTTATAACTTAATTTAATTTTTAAAAATTTAAAAAAAAAGTTAAAAATAAAACAAATTATAGTAAAATTAAGGAAATAAAGAAACATCGAAAAAAAATATACTTTTATTTTTTTAATTTTTTTTTTAATTTTTAAATAATTTGTTGATTTTATTTTTAATTTTACAACTTAATTTAATTTTTAAAAATTAAAAAAAATAGTTAAAAAACTAAAAAAAAAAATAATAGTAAGATTGATGAAATAAAGAAACATCGAAAAAAAATATGCTTTAATTTTTTTATTTTGTTTTATTTTTAAATTATTTTGTGATTTTATTTTTAATTTTATAACTTAATTTAATTTTTAAAAATTAAAATAAAGAGTTAAAAATAAAAAAAAATTAAAGTAAAATTAAGGAAATAAAGAAGCAGCGAAAAAAAATATACTTTTATTTTTTTTATTTTTTTTTATTTTTAAATAATTTGTTGATTTTATTTTTAATTTTACAACTTAATTTAATTTTTAAAAATTAAAAAAAATAGTTAAAAAACTAAAAAAAAAAATAATAGTAAGATTGATGAAATAAAGAAACATCGAAAAAAAATATGCTTTAATTTTTTTATTTTTTTTTTATTTTTAAATTATTTTGTGATTTTATTTTTAATTTTATAACTTAATTTAAATTTTAAAAATTAAAATAAAGAGTTAAAAATAAAAAAAAAGTATAGTAAAATTAAGGAAATAAAGAAACAGCGAAATAAAATATACTTTTATTTTTTTTATTTTTTTTATTTTTAAATAATTTTTTGATTTTATTTTTAATTTTATAACTTAATTTAATTTATAAAAATTAAAAAAAATATTTAAAGATAAAAAAGTATAAAACAATTAAGGAATTAAAGAAACAGCGAAAAAAAATATGCTTTTATTTTTTTTATTTTTTTTTATTTTTAAATAATTTTTTGATTTTATTTTTAATTTTATAACAATTTAATTTTTAAAAATTAAAAAAAATAGTTAAAAATAAAAAAAAATTATAGTAAGATTGAGGAAATAAAGAAACATCGAAAAAAATATACTTTAATTTTTTAAATTTTTTTTTAATTTTTAAATAATTTTTTGATTTACTTTTTAATTTTATAACTTAATTTAATTTTTAAAAATAAAAAAAAATATTTAAAAATAAAAAAAAATTATAGTAAAATTAAGGAAATGAAGAAACATCGAAAAAAATATACTTTAATTTTTTTAATTTTTTTTTAATTTTTTAATAATTTTTTGATTTTATTTTAAAAATTAAAAAAAAATAGTTAAAAATAAAACAAAATTATAGTAAAATTAAGAAAATAAAGAAACATCGAAAAAAAATACACTTTTATTTTTTTAATTTTTTTTAATTTTTAAATAATTTTTTGATTTTATTTAGAACTTTATAACTTAATTTAATTTTTAAAAATTTAAAAAAAAAGTTAAAAATAAAACAAATTATAGTAAAATTAAGGAAATAAAGAAACATCGAAAAAAATTTACTTTTATTTTTTTAATTTTTTTTTTAATTTTTAAATAATTTGTTGATTTTATTTTTAATTTTACAACTTAATTTAATTTTTAAAAATTTAAAAAAATAGTTAAAAATATAAAAAAATTTTAGTAAAATTGAGGAAATAAAGAAATCGAAAAAAATATACTTTAATTTTTTTAATTTTTTTTTAATTTTTAAATAATCTTTGGATTTTTTTTTAATTTTATAAATTAATTTAATTTTTAAAAATTAAAATAAATAGTTAAAAATAAAAAAAAATTATAGTAAAATTAAGGAAATAAAGAAACATCGGAAAAAATATACTTTTATTTTTTTAATTTTTTTTAATTTTTAAATAATTTTTTGATTTTATTTTTAATTTTATAAATTAATTTAATTTTTAAAAATGAAAAAAAACAGTTAAAGATAAAAAAGTATAGTAAAATTAAGGAATTAAAGAAACAGCGAAAAAAATATACTTTTATTTCTTTTATTTTTTTTTATTTTTAAATAATTTTTTGATTTACTTTTTAATTTTATAACTTAATTTAATTTTTAAAAGTAAAAAACAATATTTAAAAATAAAAAAAAGTTATAGTAAAATTAAGGAAATAAAGAAACATCGACAAAAACTATACTTTTAGTTTTTTAATTTTTTTTTAATTTTTAAATAATTTTTTGATTTTATTTTTAATTTTATAAATTAATTTAATATTTAAAAATTTAAAAAAATAGTTAAAAATAAAAAAAAATTATGGTAAAATTAAGGAAATAAAGAAACATTGAAAAAAAATATGCTTTTATTTTTTTAATTTTTTTTTTTAATTTTTAAATAATTTTTCGATTTTATTATTAATTTTATAACTTAATTAAATTTTTAAAAATTAAAAAAATAGTTAAAAATAAAAAAAAATTATAGTAAAATTAAGGAAATAAAGAAACATCGAAAACAAATATACTTTAATTTTTTTAATTTTTTTTTAATTTTTAAATAATTTTTTGATTTAATTTTTAATTTTATAAATTAATTTAATTTTTAAAAATGAAAAGAAATAGTTAAAGATAAAAAAAGTATAGTAAAATTAAGGAAATAAAGAAACAGCGAAAAAAAATATACTTTTATTTTTTTTATTTTTAAATAATTTTTTGATTTTATTTTTAATTTTATAACTTAATTTAATTTTTAAAAATTAAAAAAAATATTTAAAGATAAAAAAGTATAGTACAATTAAGGAATTAAAGAAACAGCAAAAAAAAATATGCTTTTATTTTTTTTATTTTTTTTTATTTTTAAATAATTTTTTGATTTTATTTTTAATTTTATAACAATTTAATTTTTAAAAATTAAAAAAAATAGTTAAAAATAAAAAAAAATTATAGTAAGATTGAGGAAATAAAGAAACATCGAAAAAAATATACTTTAATTTTTTAAATTTTTTTTTAATTTTTAAATAATTTTTTGATTTACTTTTTAATTTTATAACTTAATTTAATTTTTAAAAATAAAAAAAAATATTTAAAAATAAAAAAAAATTATAGTAAAATTAAGGAAATGAAGAAACATCGAAAAAAATATACTTTAATTTTTTTAATTTTTTTTTAATTTTTTAATAATTTTTTGATTTTATTTTAAAAATTAAAAAAAAATAGTTAAAAATAAAACAAAATTATAGTAAAATTAAGAAAATAAAGAAACATCGAAAAAAAATACACTTTTATTTTTTTAATTTTTTTTAATTTTTAAATAATTTTTTGATTTTATTTAGAATTTTATAACTTAATTTAATTTTTAAAAATTTAAAAAAAAAGTTAAAAATAAAACAAATTATAGTAAAATTAAGGAAATAAAGAAACATCGAAAAAAAATATACTTTTATTTTTTTAATTTTTTTTTTAATTTTTAAATAATTTGTTGATTTTATTTTTAATTTTACAACTTAATTTAATTTTTAAAAATTAAAAAAAATAGTTAAAAAACTAAAAAAAAAAATAATAGTAAGATTGATGAAATAAAGAAACATCGAAAAAAAATATGCTTTAATTTTTTTATTTTTTTTTTTATTTTTAAATTATTTTGTGATTTTATTTTTAATTTTATAACTTAATTTAATTTTTAAAAATTAAAATAAAGAGTTAAAAATAAAAAAAAATTAAAGTAAAATTAAGGAAATAAAGAAACATCGGAAAAAATATACTTTTATTTTTTTAATTTTTTTTAATTTTTAAATAATTTTTTGATTTTATTTTTAATTTTATAAATTAATTTAATTTTTAAAAATGAAAAAAAAATAGTTAAAGATAAAAAAAGTATAGTAAAATTAAGGAAATAAAGAAACAGCGAAAGAAATATACTTTTATTTTTGTTATTTTTTTTTATTTTTAAATAATTTTTTGGTTTTATATTTAATTTAATAAATTAATTTAATTTTTAAAAATTAAAAAAAATAGTTAAAAATAAAAAAAAATTATAGTAAGATTGAGGAAATAAAGAAACATCGAAAAAAAATATACTTTAATTTTTTAAATTTTTTTTTAATTTTTAAATAATTTTTTGATTTACTTTTTAATTTTATAACTTAATTTAATTTTTAAAAATAAAAAAAATATTTAAAAATAAAAAAAAAATTATAGTAAAATTGAGGAAATAAAGAAACATCGAAAAAAATATACTTTAATTGTTGTAATTTTTTTTTAATTTTTAAATAATTTTTTGATTTTATTTTAAAAATTAAAAAAAATAGTTAAAAATAAAAAAAATTATAGTAAAATTAACGAAATAAAGAAACATCGAAAAAAAATACACTTTTATTTTTTTAATTTTTTTTAATTTTTAAATAATTTTTTGATTTTATTTAGAATTTTATAACTTAATTTAATTTTTAAAAATTAAAATAAATAGTTAAAAATAAAAAAAAAATTATAGTAAAATTAAGGAAATAAAGAAACATCGAAAAAAAAATATACTTTTATTTTTTTAATTTTTAAATAATTTTTTGATTTTATTTTTAATTTTATAATTTAATTTAATTTTTAAAAATAAAAAAAATAGTTAAAAACAAAAAAAATTATAGTAAAATTAAGGAAATAAAGAAACATCGACAAAAAATATACTTTTAGTTTTTTAATTTTTTTTGTAATTTTTAAATAATTTTTTGATTTAATTTATAATTTTATAACTTAATTTAATTCTTAAAAATTTAAAAAAATAGTTAAAAATATAAAAAAATTTTAGTAAAATTGAGGAAATAAAGAAATCGAAAAAAATATACTTTAATTTTTTTAATTTTTTTTAATTTTTAAATAATTTTTGATTTTATTTTTAATTTTATAAATTAATTTAAGTTTTAAAAATTAAAAAAAATTGTTAAAAATAAAAAAAATTATAGCGAAATTAAGGAAATAAAGAAACATTGAAAAAAAATATACTTTTATTTTTTTAATTTTTTTTTTAATTTTTAAATAATTTTTTGATTTTATTTTTAATTTTATAAATTAATTTAATTTTTAAAAATGAAAAAAAATAGTTAAAGATAAAAAAGTATAGTAAAATTAAGGAATTAAGGAAACAGCGAAAAAAAATATAATTTTATTTCTTTTATTTTTTTTTATTTTTAAATAATTTTTTGATTTTATTTTTAATTTTATAACTTAATTTAATTTTTAAAAATTAAAAAAAATAGTTAAAAATAAAAAAAAATTATAGTAAGATTGAGGAAATAAAGAAACATCGAAAAAAATATACTTTAATTTTTTAAATTTTTTTTTAATTTTTAAATAATTTTTTGATTTACTTTTTTATTTTATAACTTAATTTAATTTTTAAAAATAAAAAAAAATATTTAAAAATAAAAAAAAATTATAGTAAAATTAAGGAAATAAAGAAACATCGAAAAAAATATACTTTAATTTTTTTAATTTTTTTTTAATTTTTTAATAATTTTTTGATTTTATTTTAAAAATTAAAAAAAAATAGTTAAAAATAAAACAAAATTATAGTAAAATTAAGAAAATAAAGAAACATCGAAAAAAAATACACTTTTATTTTTTTAATTTTTTTTAATTTTTAAATAATTTTTTGATTTTATTTAGAATTTTATAACTTAATTTAAATTTTAAAAATTTAAAAAAATAGTTAAAAATAAAAAAAAATTATAATAAAATTAAGGAAATAAAGAAACATCGGAAAAAATACACTTTTATTTTTTTAATTTTTTTTAATTTTTTTTTAATTTTTAAATAACTTTTTGATTTTATTTTGAATTTTATAAATTAATTTAATTTTTAAAAATTTAAAAAAATAGTTAAAAATAAAAAAAAATTACAGTAAAATTAAGGAAATTATTTTTAATTTTATAATTTAATTTTATTTTTAAAAATTAAAATAAATAGTTAAAAATAAAAAAAAAATTATAGTAAAATTAAGGAAATAAAGAAACATCGGAAAAAATATACTTTAATTTTTGTAATTTTTTTTTAATTTTTAAATAATTTTTTGATTTTATTTTAAAAATTAAAAAAAATAGTTAAAAATAAAAAAAATTATAGTAAAATTAAGGAAATAATTTTATAAATTAATTTAATTTTTAAAAATGAAAAAAAATAGTTAAAGATAAAAAAGTATAGTAAAATTAAGGAAATAAAGAAACAGCGAAAAAAAATATACTTTTATTTTTTTAATTTTTTTTTATTTTTAAATAATTTTTTGATTTTATTTTTAATTTTACAACTTAATTAAATTTAAAAAAAAATTTTTTTTTAATTTTTAAATAATTTTTTGATTTAATTTTTAATTTTATAACTTAATTTAATTTTTAAAAATTAAAAAAAATAGTTAAAGATAAAAAAAATTAGAGTAAGATTGAGGAAATAAAGGAACATCGAAAAAAAATATACCTTAATTTTTTTAATTTTTTTTTAATTTTTAAATAATTTTTTGATTTTATTTTTAATTTTATAACTTAATTTAATTTTTACAAATTAAAAAAATAGTTAAAAATAAAAAAAAATTATAGTAAAATTAAGGAAATAAAGGAACATCGAAAACAAATATACTTTAATTTTTTTAATTTTGTTTTAATTTTTAAATAATTTTTTGATTTAATTTTTAATTTTATAATTTAATTTAATTTTTAAAAATTAAAATTAGTTAAAAATACAAAAAAGTTATAGTAAAATTAAGGAAATAAAGAAACATCGGAAAAAATATACTATTATTTTTTTAATTTTTTTTTAATTTTTAAATAATTTTTTGATTTACTTTTTAATTTTATAACTTAATTTAATTTTTAACAATAAAAAAAATATTTAAAAATAAAAAAAATTATAGTAAAATTAAGGAAATAAAGAAACATCGAAAAAAAAAATACTTTATTTTTTTTAATTTTTTTTTAATTTTTAAATAATGTTTTGATTTTATTTTTTATTTTATAACTTAATTTAATTTTTAACAATTTAAAAAAACAGTTAAAAATAAAACAAATTTTAGTAAAATTAAGGAAATAAAGAAAGATCGAAAAAAATATACTTTAATTATTATTAATTTTTTTTTAATTTTTAAAAATTTAAAAAATAGTTAAAAATAAAAAAAAATTATAGTAAAATTAAGGAAATAAAGAAATCCCGAAAAAAAATATTCTTTAATCTTTTTAATTTTTTTTTAATTTTTAAATAATTTTTTGATTTTATTTTTAATTTTATAACTTAATTTAATTTTTAAAAATTTAAAAAAAAAGTTAAAAATAAAACAAATTTTAGTAAAATTAAGGAAATAAAGAAACATCGAAAAAAAATATACTTTAATTTTTTTAAATTTTTTTTTAATTTTTAAATAATCTTTTGATTTTATTTTTAATTATATAACTTAATTTAATTTTTAAAAATTAAAAAAAAATAGTTAAAAATAAAAAAAAATTATAGTGAAATTAAGGAAATAAAGAAACATCGAAAAAAAATACTTTAATTTTTGTAATTTTTTTTTAATTTTAAAATAATTTGTTGATTTTATTTTTAATTTTATAACTTAATTTAACTTTTAAAAATTAAAAAAAATTGTTAAAAATAAAAAAAAATTATAGTAAAATTTAGGAAATAAAGAAATCCCGAAAAAAAAATACTTTAATTTTTGTAATTTTTTTTTAATTTTTAAATAATTTTTTGATTTTATTTTTAATTTTATAACTTAATTTAATTTTTAAAAATTTAAAAAAAAAGTTAAAAATAAAACAAATTATAGTAAAATTAAGGAAATAAAGAAACATCGAAAAAAAATATACTTTTATTTTTTTAATTTTTTTTTTAATTTTTAAATAATTTGTTGATTTTATTTTTAATTTTACAACTTAATTTAATTTTTAAAAATTAAAAAAAAAACTAAAAAAACTAAAAAAAAAATAATAGTAAGATTGATGAAATAAAGAAACATCGAAAAAAAATATGCTTTAATTTTTTTATTTTTTTTTTTTTATTTTTAAATTATTTTTTGATTTTATTTTTAATTTTATAACTTAATTTAATTTTTAAAAATTAAAAAAATAGTTAAAAATAAAAAAAAATTATAGTAAAATTAAGGAAATAAAGAAAAATCGAAAACAAATATACTTTTAGTTTTTTAATTTTGTTTTAATTTTTAAATAATTTTTTGATTTTTTTTTAATTTTATAAATTAATTTAATTTTTAAAAATTAAAATAGAGTTAAAAATAAAAAAAAATTAAAGTAAAATTAAGGAAATAAAGAAACATCGGAAAAAATATACTTTTATTTTTTTAATTTTTTTTAATTTTTAAATAATTTTTTGATTTTATTTTTAATTTTATAAATTAATTTAATTTTTAAAAATGAAAAAAAAAATAGTTAAAAATAAAAAAAGTATAGTAAAATTATGGAAATAAAGAAACAGCGAAAAAAATATACTTTTATTTTTGTTATTTTTTTTTATTTTTAAATAATTTTTTGGTTTTATATTTAATTTAATGACTTAATTTAATTTTTAAAAATTAAAAAAAATAGTTAAAAATAAAAAAAAATTATAGTAAGATTGAGGAAATAAGGAAACATCGAAAAAAAATATACTTTAATTTTTTAAATTTTTTTTTAATTTTTAAATAATTTTTTGATTTACTTTTTAATTTTATAACTTAATAATTTAATTTTTAAAAATAAAAAAAATATTTAAAAATAAAAAAAAATTATAGTAAAATTAAGGAAATAAAGAAACATCGAAAAAAATATACTTTAATTTTTGTAATTTTTTTTTAATTTTTAAATAATTTTTTGATTTTATTTTAAAAATTAAAAAAAATAGTTAAAAATAAAAAAAATTATAGTATTAAATAATTTTTTGATTTTATTTTGAATTTTATAACTTAATTTAATTTTTAAAAATTAAAAAAAATTGTTAAAAATAAAAAAAAATTATAGTAAAATTGAGGAAATAAAGAAACATCGAAAAAATATACTTTAATTTTTTTAATTTATTTTTTATTTTTAAATAATTTTTTGATTTACTTTTTAATTTTATAACTTAATTTAATTTTTAAAAATAAAAAAAATATTTAAAAATAAAAAAAAATTATAGTAAAATTAAGGAAATAAAGAAACATCGAAAAAAAATACTTTAATTTTTTTAATTTTTTTTAATTTTTACATAATTTTTTGATTTTATTTTGAATTTTATAACTTAATTTAATTTTTAAAAATTAAAAAAAATAGTTAAAAATAAAAAAAAATTATAGTAAGATTGAGGAAATGAAGAAACATCGAAAAAAAATATACTTTAATTTTTTTAAATCTTTAAATAATTTTTAAATAATTTTTTGATTTACTTTTTAATTTTATAACTTAATTTAATTTTTAAAAATAAAAAAAAATATTTAAAAATAAAAAAAAATTATAGTAAAATTAAGGAAATAAACAAACATCGAAAAAAATATACTTTAATTTTTGTAATTTTTTTTTAATTTTTAAATAATTTTTTGATTTTATTTTAAAAATTAAAAAAAATAATTAAAAATAAAAAAAAAATTATAGTAAAATTAAGGAAATAAAGAAACAATTTTTTTAATTTTTTTTAATTTTTAAATAATTTTTTGATTTTATTTAGAATCTTATAATTTAATTTAATTTTTAAAAATTAAAAAAAATAGTTAAAAATAAAAAAAAATTACAGTAAAATTAAGGAAATAAAGTAACATCGAAAAAAATACACGTTTATTTTTTTAATTTTTTTAATTTTTTTTTAATTTTTAAATAATTTTTTGATTTTATTTTAAATTTTATAACTTAATTTAATTTTTTAAAATTTAAAAAAATAGTTAAAAATAAAAAAAAATTATAGCAAAATTAATGAAATAAACAAACATCGAAAAAATATATACTTTTATTTTTTTAATTTTTAAATAATTTTTTGATTTAATTTTTAATTTTATAATTTAATTTCATTTTTAAAAATGAAAAAAAAATAGTTAAAAATAAAAAAAAATTATAGTAAAATTAAGGAAATAAAGAAACATCAACAAAAAATATACTTTGAGTTTTTTAATTTTTTTTTTAATTTTTTAATAATTTTTTGATTTTATTTTTAATTTTATAACTTAATTTAATTTTTAAAAATTTAAAAAAATAGTTAAAAATAAAAAAAAAATTTTAGTACAATTGAGGAAATAAAGAAACAGCGAAAAAAAATATACTTTTATTTTTTTTATTTTTTTTTATTTTTAAATAATTTTTTTATTTTATTTTTAATTTTACAACTTAATTAAATTTGTAAAAAATTTTTTTTTTTAATTTTTAAATAATTTTTTGATTTAATTTTTAATTTTATAAATTAATTTAATTTTTAAAAATTAAAAAAAATAGTTAAAGATAAAAAAAATTAGAGTAAGATTGAAGAAATTAAGAAACATCGAAAAAAAATATACTTTAATTTTTTTTATATTTAAAATAATTTTTGGATTTAATTTTTAATTTTATGACTTAATTTAATTTTTAAAAATTAAAAAAATAGTTAAAAATAAAAAAAAATTATAGTAAAATTAAGGAAATAAGGGACATCGAAAACAAATATACTTTAATTTTTTTAATTTTGTTTTAATTTGTAAATAATTTTTTGATTTAATTTTTAATTTTATAATTTAATTTAATTTTTAAAAATTACAATAAATAGTTAAAAATAAAAAAAAAAATTATAGTAAAATTAAGGAAATAAAGAAACATCGGGAAAAATATACTGTTATTTTTTTAATTTTTTTTTAATTTTTAAATAATTTTTTGATTTACTTTTTAATTTTATAACTTAATTTAATTTTTAAAAATAAAAAAAATATTTAAAAATAAAAAAAATTATAGTAAAATTAAGGAAATAAAGAAACATCGAAAAAAATATACTTTAATTTTTGTAATTTTTTTTTAATTTTTAAATAATTTTTTGATTTTATTTTAAAAATTAAAAAAATAGTTAAAAATAAAAAAAAATTATAGTAAAAATAAGGAAATAAAGAAACATCGAAAAAAATACACTTATTTTTTTAATTTTTTTAATTTTTTTTTAATTTTTAAATAATTTTTTGATTTTATTTTGAATTTTATAACTTAATTTAATTTTTAAAAATTTAAAAAAATAGTTAAAAATTAAAAAAAATTACAGTAAAATTAAGGAAATTATTTTTAATTTTATAATTTAATTTAATTTTTAAAAATTAAAATAAATAGTTAAAAATAAAAAAAAAATTATAGTAAAATTAAGGAAATAAAGAAACATCGGAAAAAATATACTTTTATCTTTTTAATTTTTTTTAATTTTTTAATAATTTTTTGATTTTATTTTTAATTTTGTAACTTAATTTAATTGTTAAAAATTTAAAAAAATAATTAAAAATAAAAATTTTTTTAGTAAAATTAAGGAAATAAAGAAACATCGAAAAAAAATATACTTTAATTTTTTTAATTTTTTTTGTTAATTTTTAAATAATTTTTTGATTTTATTTTTAATTTTATAACTTCATTTAATTTTTTAAAATTTAAAAAAATAGTTAAAAATAAAAAAAAATTATAGTAAAATTAAGGAAATAAAGAAACATCGAAAAAATAGATACTTTTATTTTTTTAATTTTTAAATAATTTTTTGATTTTATTTTTAATTTTATAACTTAATTAAATTTTTAAAAATTAAAAAAATAGTTAAAAATAAAAAAAAATTATATTAAAATTAAGGAAATAAAGAAACATTGAATAAAAATATACTTTTATTTTTTTAATTTTTTTTTTAATTTTTAAATAATTTTTGATTTTATTTTTAATTTTATAACTTAATTTAATTTTTAAAAATTAAAAAAATAGTTAAAAATAAAAAAAATTATAGTAAAATTAAGGAAATAAAGAAACATCGACAAAAAATATACTTTTAGTTTTTTTTTTTTTTATTTTTAAATAATTTTTTGATTTAATTTTTAATTTTATAAATTAATTTAATTTTTTAAAATGAAAAAAATCGTTTAAAATAAAAAAAATTATAGTAAAATTAAGGAAATAAAGAAACATCGAAAATATATATACTTTTATTTTTTTGATTTTAAAATAATTTTTTGATTTAATTTTAATTTTATAATTTAACTTAATTTTTAAGAATTCAAAAAAAATAGTTAAAAATAAAAAAAAGCATAGTAAAATTAAGGAAATAAAGAAACATCGACAAAAAATATACTTTTAGTTTTTTAATTTTTTTTTAATTTTTTGATTTAATTTTTAATTTTATAATTTAATTTAATTTTTAAAAATTAAAAAAAATAGTTAAAAATAAAAAAAAATTATAGTAAAATTAAGGAAATAAAGAAACATCGACAAAAAATACACTTTAAGTTTTTTAATTTTTTTTTAATTTTTAAATAATTTTTTGATTTTATTTTTAATTTTATAACTTAATTTAATTTTTAAAAATGAAAAAAAAAAAAAAAAATAAAAAAAATATAGTAAAATTAAGGAAATAAAGAAACATCGAAAAAATATATACTTTTATTTTTTTGATTTTTAAATAATTTTTTGATTTTATTTTTAATTTTATAATTTAATTTAATTTTTAAAAATTCAAAAAAAATAGTTAAAAATAAAAAAAAATTATAGTAAAATTAAGGAAATAAAGAAACATCGACAAAAAATATACCTTTAGTTTTTTAATTTTTTTTATTTTGAAAATAATTTTTTGTTTTATTTTTAATTTTATAATTTAATTTAATTTTTAAAAATTAAAAAAAAATAGTTAAAAATAAAAAAAAATTATTATAAAATTAAGGAAATAAAGAAACATCGACAAAAAATATACTTTTAGTTTTTTAATTTTTTTTTAATTTTTAAATAATTTTTGATTTTATTTTTAATTTTATAACTTAATTTAATTTTTAAAAATGAAAAAAAATAGTTTAAAATAAAAAAAATTAAAGAAAAATTAAGGAAATAAAGAAACATCGAAAAAATATAAACTTTCATTTTTTTGATTTTTAAATAATTTTTTGATTTTATTTTTAATTTAATTTTTAAAAATTAAAAAAATAGTTAAAAATAAAAAAAAATTATAGTAAAATTAAGGAAATAAAGAAACATCGAAAACAAATATACTTAAATTTTTTTAATTTTGTTTTAATTTTTAAATAATTTTTTGATTTTATTTTTAATTTAATAATTTAATTTAATTTTTAAAAATTAAAATAAATAGTTAAAAATAAAAAAAATTATAGTAAAATTAAGGAAATAAAGAAACATCGGAAAAAATATACTTTTATTTTTTTAATTTTTAAATAATTTTTTGATTTAATTTTTAATTTTATAACTTAATTTAATTTTTAAAAATTAAAAAAAATAGTTAAAAAAAAAAATTATAGTAAGATTGAGGAAATAAAGAAACATCGAAAAAAAATATACTTTAATTTTTTTAATGTTTTTTTAATTTTTAAATAATTTTTTGATTTACTTTTTAATTTTATAACTTAATTTTTAATTTTTAAAAATAAAAAAAATATTTAAAAATAAAAAAAAATTATAGTAAAATTAAGGAAATAAAGAAACATCGAAAAAAATATACTTTAATTTTTGTAATTTTTTTTTAATTTTTAAATAATTTTTTGATTTTATTTTAAAAATTAAAAAAAATAGTTAAAAATAAAAAAAATTATAGTAAAATTAACGAAATAAAGAAACATCGAAAAAAAATACACTTTTATTTTTTTAAATTTTTTTAATTTTTAAATAATTTTTTGATTTTATTTAGAATTTAAAAAAATAACTAAAAATAAAAATTTTTTTAGTAAAATTAAGGAAATAAAGAAACATCGAAAAAAAATATACTTCAATTTTTTTAATTTTTTTTAATTTTTAAATAATTTTTTGATTTTATTTTTAATTTTATAACTTAATTTAAGTTTTAAAAATTAAAAAAATAGTTAAAAATAAAAAAAAATTATAGCCAAATTAACCCAAGTAGCACAAAGTCCTACCACAATCTATATGACGTTGTGGCAACTTCTTTTGTACGACTTTAAAGTTATTATTCCAAGAAAAGTTGCATAACTGTCTGATATTGGTAATCAGGTGCCAGTTATTCTGTAGTTGTCATTCAAGTCGGTACATTGTTATAAGAACTTATTATACAACTTCCAACAGACTAGTTGTAATTCTAGTGATACTGTCCTCTTCAAGACTTGCGTACGACTAGTTGAAATTTAAGTCTTAAGTCAGTTAAAACAACTACATTATAATAAGAACATACAACTTGAAATTATGAGACATTAACTTGTATTATAACAACTGATTTAAAACTTCAAATATGACTTCCTGGTCTGAATATTGGAGGAGACATATCAATTTCTTCTATTATAGAATTGTAGTCCTGAAATTGGGCAGCTGCTTGCAAATGTCCTGGTCTTACTCTATTCATCTTCCGGTATGAACGAAACCTGAGTTTACATTTATTTACAAAAACATGACAATAAATTTTGTAAGTATTTACATTTCTTCTGAATCTGTGTCTGTAAATTCGCAGAAATCTTTTTCCAGCTGCATTGCTTCGGCATACGACGCTATATTGTTTTGCTTCACATTAGCACAATCATTATGCTTTGGAACACTTTTAGCATTTTGCCTTATTCTCGAATTTTTCGCTCATTTCCTGCAGGCCAGTATAAAATACCGTTTCTTTCCCAACTCTCAGGTACCGCAGTTAAATAAACTTTTCCGTTTTCAATTGTTTTCACTAGCTTAAACATGTCGCACACTTCAATCAGTTAAACATTTGACATTTAATACTTAGTTGTTACGCAAGTTGCACAATGGTTGTATTGAATCCTGAAAGACTAAAATATGACTTTGTAAAGGCAAGAGTCATATCTTGAACTTATATCAAATGCAATTACTTATTAACGACGACTGCACTCCAAATTAGTTTTGTATCGATAGTAATAACTACCTAAAGACTAATATATGACTATATGAAGGTCGTGGTTATATATCACCAATTACTGGTTTGCGAAATAACTTATATACAACTATAAAGCTTGCAGTTGTATATCGGTATTAATTTACTAATAATTACCACTTTATGTCTGATAAATAATTTCGCTTGAAACTCAATAATTTTCTCGAGTTTTTATAACCAGTGAGTTTCAAATTAGTCATATTTAAGTTTTTATGATTTTGAAGTTGCATGGAATATTAAAATTTAAAGATGGAGAAGTTTCTCACGAAAAAAAAATTTTATTACAAAATTTCAAATGCAATAAATTTATTAACATTTCGTGACGATTTTAGTTCTTATTTATGCAATTTCAAAACGTTTTTAGTCCTTAATACTAGAAAGTATTTAAAATACAGAGCGTGAAAAATTCTATATTTGTACAAATATTCAATAAATGGATATAACTTTAAGGCGAATGAGTTTTACGGGGCTACAATTGTAATTATTACATAAAATTTTGCTTGGCATGTGAACTTAGAGCTTTGTTTAACTATATGTCATCCGTACAGAGTTAGATTAGTTTAGGATTATGAAGTAATTTTCTGATTTTTATCGTACATTCTCGAAAACGTAGAAGTGCGATAATATGTATATTGATAGTGTATATAGTAAACATTCATTTACATACAAAAGTTTACAAATATGTACAACAACGTCTCAAGGGTCGTAATTCAAGTAATAAAAACTTACATGCATGGTCCTCAGTGATTAGCACAACTATTTACGACCACAATTCTACTTGTTCTTGCAACTTTAATAAGATATTACAAGGTAGTATATCCGATGTTATGACCCTGTATGACGTCAAGGCGACGTCTTATATATTCTCCACTTAGTTGCTTATGGGTTGCCACGATATCGCCATTCCTACATAAGGAGTAAATATGAAAGTCACAGGTTATGACTTTAACACTTAACTACCCTCTCAGGACGTAGTAATAACCCCGTTGTGCTGCTTGGGAAGGAAATAAAGAAACATTGAAAAAAAATATACTTTTATTTTTTTAATTTTTTTTTAATTTTTCAATAATTTGTTGATTTAATTTTTAATTTTATAACATAATTTAATTTTTAAAAATTAAAAAAATAGTAAAAAAACTAAAAAAAAAATAATAGTAAGATTGATGAAATAAAGAAACATCGAAAAAAAATATCCTTTAATTTTTTAAATTTTTTTTAAATTTTTAAATAATTTTTTGATTTTATTTTTAATTTTATAACTTAATTTAATTTTTAAAAATTAAAAAAATAGTTAAAAATAAAAAAAAATTATAGTAAAATTAAGGAAATAAAGAAACATCGAAAGAAATATACTTTAATTTTTTTAATGTTTTTTTAATTTTTAAATAATTTTTGATTTTATTTTTAATTTTATAACTTAATTTAAGTTTTAAAAATTAAAAAAAAATAGTTAAAAATAAAAAAAAATTATAGCCAAATTAAGGAAATAAAGAAACATTGAAAAAAAAATTTACTTTTATTTTTTTAATTTTTTTTTTAATTTTTAAATAATTTGTTGATTTTATTTTTAATTTTATAACTTAATTTAATTTTTAAAAATTAAAATAATAGTAAAAAAACAAAAAAAAAATTTCTAAAAATAAAAAAATATTTAAAAATAAAAAAAAATTATAGTAAAATTAAGGAAATAAAGAAACATCGAAAAAAATATACTTTAATTTTTGTAATTTTTTTTAGTTTTTAAATAATTTTTTGATTTTATTTTAAAAATTAAAAAAAATAGTTAAAAATAAAAAAAATTATAGTAAAATTAACGAAATAAAGAAACATCGAAAAAAAATACACTTTTATTTTTTTAATTTTTTTTAATTTTTAAATAATTTTTTGATTTTATTTAGAATTTTATAACTTAATTTAATTTTTAAAAATTAAAATAAATAGTTAAAAATAAAAAAAAATTATAGTAAAATTAAGGAAATAAAGAAACATCGGAAAAAATATACTTTTATTTTTTTAATTTTTTTTTAATTTTTAAATAATTTTTTGATTTTATTTTTAATTTTATAACTTAATTTAATTGTTAAAAATTTAAAAAAATAACTAAAAATAAAAATTTTTTTAGTAAAATTAAGGAAATAAAGAAACATCGAAAAAAAATATACTTCAATTTTTTTAATTTTTTTTTTAATTTTTAAATAATTTTTTGATTTTATTTTTAATTTTATAACTTAATTTAAGTTTTAAAAATTAAAACAAATAGTTAAAAATAAAAAAAAATTATAGCCAAATTAAGGAAATAAAGAAACATTGAAAAAAAATATACTTTTATTTTTTTAATTTTTTTTTAATTTTTCAATAATTTGTTGATTTTATTTTTAATTTTATAACTTAATTTAATTTTTAAAAATTAAAAAAATAGTAAAAAAACTAAAAAAAAAATAATAGTAAGATTGATGAAATAAAGAAACATCGCAAAAAAATATGCTTTAATTTTTTTTTAATTTTTAAATAATTTTTTGATTTTATTTTTAATTTTATAACTTAATTTAATTTTTAAAAATTAAAAAAATAGTTAAAAATAAAAAAAAATTATAGTAAAATTAAGGAAATAAAGAAACATCGAAAAAAATATACTTTAATTTTTTAAATGTTTTTTTAATTTTTAAATAATTTTTGATTTTATTTTTAATTTTATAACTTAATTTAAGTTTTAAAAATTAAAAAAAATAGTTAAAAATAAAAAAAAATTATAGCCAATTTAAGGAAATAAAGAAACATTGAAAAAAAATATACTTTTTTTTTTTTATTTTTTTTTTATTTTTAAATAATTTGTTGATTTTATTTTTAATTTTATAACTTAATTTAATTTTTAAAAATAAAAAAAATAGTAAAAAAACTAAAAAAAAAATAATAGTAAGATTGATGAAATAAAGAAACATCGAAAAAAATATGCTTTAATTTTTTTTAATTTTTTTTTAATTTTTAAATAAATTTTTGATTTAATTTTTAATTTTATAACTTAATTTAATTTTTAAAAATTAAAAAAATAGTTAAAAATAAAAAAAAATTATAGTAAAATTAAGGAAATAAAGAAACATCGAAAACAAATATACTTAAATTTTTTTAATTTTGTTTTAATTTTTAAATAATCTTTAGATTTTTTTTAATTTTATAAATTAATTTAATTTTTAAAAATTAAAATAAATAGTTAAAAATAAAAAAAATTATAGTAAAATTAAGGAAATAAAGAAACATCGGAAAAAATATACTTTTATTTTTTTATTTTTTTTTTAATTTTTAAATAATTTTTTGATTTTATTTAGAATTTTATAACTTAATTTAATTTTTTAAAATTTAAAAAAATAGTTAAAAATAAAAAAAAATTATAGTAAAATTAAGGAAATAAAGAAACATCGAAAAAATATATACTTTTATTTTTTTAATTTTTAAATAATTTTTTGATTTTATTTTTAATTTTATAATTTAATTTAATTTTTAAAAATAAAAAAAAATAGTTAAAAACAAAAAAAAAATTATAGTAAAATTAAGGAAGTAAAGAAACATCGAAAAAAAATATACTTTTAGTTTTTTAATTTTTTTTTAATTTTTAAATAATTTTTTGATTTTATTTTAATTTTATAACTTAATTTAATTTTTAAAAATTTAAAAAAATAGTTAAAAATAAAAAAATTTTTTAGTAAAATTGAGGAAATAAAGAAACATCGAAAAAAATATACTTTAATTTTTTTAATGTTTTTTTAATTTTTAAATAATTTTTGATTTTATTTTTAATTTTATAATTTAATTTAAGTTTTAAAAATTAAAAAAAATAGTTAAAAATAAAAAAAAATTATAGCCAAATTAAGGAAATAAAGAAACATTTGAAAAAAAATATACTTTTATTTTTTTAATTTTTTTTTTCATTTTTAAATAATTTGTTGATTTTATTTTTAATTTTATAACTTAATTTAATTTTTAAAAATTAAAGAAATAGTAAAAAAACTAAAAAAAAAATAATAGTAAGATTGATGAAATAAAGAAACATCGAAAAAAAATATGCTTTAATTTTTTAAATTTTTTTTTAATTTTTAAATAATTTTTTGATTTTATTTTTAATTTTATAAATTAATTTAATTTTTAAAAATGAAAAAAAATAGTTAAAGATAAAAAAGTATAGTAAAATGAAGGAATTAAAGAAACAGCGAAAAAAAATATACTTCAATTTTTTTAATTTTTTTTTTAATTTTTAAATAATTTTTTGATTTTATTTTTAATTTTATAACTTAATTTAAGTTTTAAAAATTAAAACAAATAGTTAAAAATAAAAAAAAATTATAGCCAAATTAAGGAAATAAAGAAACATTGAAAAAAATATACTTTTATTTTTTAAATTTTTTTTTTAATTTTTAAATAATTTGTTGATTTTATTTTTAATTTTATAACTTAATTTAATTTTTAAAAATTAAAAATATAGTAAAAAAACAAAAAAAAAATTTTAAAAATAAAAAAAATATTTAAAAATAAAAAAAAATTATAGTAAAATTAAGGAAATAAAGAAACATCGAAAAAAATATACTTTAATTTTTGTAATTTTTTTTAATTTTTAAATAATTTTTTGATTTTATTTTAAAAATTAAAAAAAAATTGTTTAAAATAAAAAAAATTATAGTATAATTAACGAAATAAAGAAACATCGAAAAAAAATACACTTTTATTTTTTTAATTTTTTTAATTTTTTTTAATTTTTAAATGATTTTTTGATTTTATTTAGAATTTTATAACTTAATTTAATTTTTAAAAATTAAAATAAATAGTTAAAAATAAAAAAAAATTATAGTAAAATTAAGGAAATAAAGAAACATCGGAAAAAATATACTTTTATTTTTTTAATTTTTTTTTAATTTTTAAATAATTTTTTGATTTTATTTTTAATTTTATAACTTAATTTAATTGTTAAAAATTTAAAAAAATTACTAAAAATAAAAATTTTTTTAGTAAAATTAAGGAAATAAAGAAACATCGAAAAAAAATATACTTCAATTTTTTTAATTTTTTTTTAATTTTTAAATAATTTTTTGATTTAATTTTTAATTTTATAACTTAATTTAAGTTTTAAAAATTAAAAAAAATAGTTAAAAATAAAAAAAATTATAGCCAAATTAAGGAAATAAAGAAACATTGAAAAAAAATATACTTTTATTTTTTTAATTTTTTTTTAATTTTTCAATAATTTGTTGATTTTATTTTTAATTTTATAACTTAATTTAATTTTTAAAAATTAAAAAAATAGTAAAAAAACTAAAAAAAAAATAATAATAAGATTGATGAAATAAAGAAACATCGAAAAAAAATATGCTTTAATTTTTTAAATTTTTTTTAATTTTTAAATAATTTTTTGATTTTATTTTTAATTTTATAACTTAATTTAATTTTTAAAAATTAAAAAAATAGTTAAAAATAAAAAAAAATTATAGTAAAATTAAGGAAATAAAGAAACATCGAAAAAAATATACTTTAATTTTTTTAATGTTTTTTTAATTTTTAAATAATTTTTGATTTTATTTTTAATTTTATAACTTAATTTAAGTTTTAAAAATTAAAAAAAATAGTTAAAAATAAAAAAAAATTATAGCCAAATTAAGGAAATAAAGAAACATTGAAAAAAAATATACTTTTATTTTTTTTATTTTTTTTTTATTTTTAAATAATTTGTTGATTTTATTTTTAATTTTATAATTTAATTTAATTTTTGAAAATTAAAAAAATAGTAAAAAAACTAAAAAAAAAATAATAGTAAGATTGATGAAATAAAGAAACATCGAAAAAAATATGCTTTAATTTTTTTAATTTTTTTTTAATTTTTAAATAATTTTTTGATTTTATTTTTAATTTTATAAATTAATTTAATTTTTAAAAATGAAAAAAAATAGTTAAAGATAAAAAAGTATAGTAAAATGAAGGAATTAAAGAAACAGCGAAAAAAAATATACTTTTATTTTTTTTATTTTTTTTTATTTTTAAATAATTTTTTGATTTTATTTTTAATTTTATAATTTAATTTAATTTTTAAAAATAAAAAAAATAGTTAAAAATAAAAAAAAATTATGGTAAAATTAAGGAAATAAAGAAACATTGAAAAAAATATACTTTTATTTTTTTAATTTTTTTTTAATTTTTAAATATTGATTGATTGATTTTATTTTTAATTTTATAATTTAATTTAATTTTTAAAAATTAAAAAAAAATAGTTAAAAATAAAAAAAAATTATAGTAAAATTAAGGAAATAAAGAAACATCGACAAAAATATACTTTTAGTTTTTTAAAAATTATGGTAAAATTAAGGAAATAAAGAAACATTGAAAAAAAATATACTTTTATTTTTTTAATTTTTTTTTAATTTAATTTTATAATTTAATTTAATTTTTAAAAATTAAAAAAAAATAGTTAAAAATAAAAAAAAATTATAGTAAAATTAAGGAAATAAAGAAACATCGACAAAAATATACTTTTAGTTTTTTAAAAATTATGGTAAAATTAAGGAAATAAAGAAACATTGAAAAAAAATATACTTTTATTTTTTTAATTTTTTTTTAATTTTTAAATATTGATTGATTGATTTTATTTTTAATTTTATAATTTAATTTAATTTTTAAAAATTAAAAAAAAATAGTTAAAAATAAAAAAAAATTATAGTAAAATTAAGGAAATAAAGAAATATCGACAAAAATATACTTTTAGTTTTTTAAAAATTATGGTAAAATTAAGGAAATAAAGAAACATTGAAAAAAAATATACTTTTATTTTTTTAATTTTTTTTTAATTTTTAAATATTGATTGATTGATTTTATTTTTAATTTTATAATTTAATTTAATTTTTAAAAATTAAAAAAAAATAGTTAAAAATAAAAAAAAATTATAGTAAAATTAAGGAAATAAAGAAACATCGACAAAAATATACTTTTAGTTTTTTATTTTTTTTTATTTTTAAATAATTTTTTGATTTTATTTTGAATTTTATAAATTAATTTAATTTTTAAAAATGAAAAACATCGTTTAAAATAAAAAAAATTATAGTAAAATTAAGGAAATAAAGAAACATCGAAAAAATATATACTTTTATTTTTTTGATTTTAAAATAATTTTTTGATTTTATTTTTAATTTTATAATTTAACTTAATTTTTAAGAATTCAAAAAAAATAGTTCAAAACAAAAAAAAATTATAGTAAAATTAAGGAAATAAAGAAACATCGACAAAAAATTTACTTGTAGTTTTTTTAATTTTTTTTTAATTTTTAAATAATTTTTTGATTTAATTTTTAATTTTATAATTTAATTTAATTTTTAAAAATTAAAAAAAATAGTTAAAAATAAAAAAAAATTATAGTAAAATTAAGGAAATAAAGAAACATCGACAAAAAATATACTTTTAGTTTTTTAATTTTTAAATAATTTTTTGATTTTATTTTTAATTTTATAACTTAATTTAATTTTCAAAAATGAAAAAAAATTGTTTAACTTAAAAAAAATTATAGTAAAATTAAGGAAATAAAGAAACATCGAAAAAATATAAACTTTTATTTTTTTGATTTTTAAATAATTTTTTGATTTTATTTTTAATTTTATAATTTAATTTAATTTTTAAAAATTCAAAAAAAAAATAGTTAAAAATAAAAAAAAATTATAGTAAAATTAAGGAAATAAAGAAACATTGACAAAAAATATACCTTTAGTTTTTTAATTTTTTTAATTTTTTAAATAATTTTTTGTTTTATTTTTAATTTTATAATTTAATTTAATTTTTAAAAATGAAAAAAAATAGTTTAAAATAAAAAAAATTATAGTAAAATTAAGGAAATAAAGAAACATCGAAAAAATATAAACTTTCATTTTTTTGATTTTTAAATAATTTTTTGATTTTATTTTTAATTTTATAATTTAATTTAATTTTTAAAAATTAAAAAAATAGTTAAGAATAAAAAAAAATTATAGTCAAATTAGGGAAATAAAGAAACATCGAAAACAAATATACCTTAATTTTTTTAATTTTGTTTTAATTTTTAAATAATTTTTTGATTTTATTTTTAATTTTATAATTTAATTTAATTTTCAAAAATTAAAAAAAATAGTTAAAAATAAAAAAAAATTATAGTAAAATTAAGGAAATAAAGAAACATCGACAAAAAATATACTTTTAGTTTTTTAATTTTTAAATAATTTTTTGATTTTATTTTTAATTTTATAACTTAATTTAATTTTTAAAAATTAAAAAAATAGTTAAAAATAAAAAAAAATTATAGTAAAATAAATGAAATAAAGAAACATCGAAAAAAATATACTTTAATTTTTTTAATGTTTTTTTAATTTTTAAATAATATTTGATTTTATTTTTATTTTTATAACTTAATTTAAGTTTTAAAAATTAAAAAAAATTGTTAAAAATAAAAAAAAATTATAGCCAAATTAAGGAAATAAAGAAACATTGAAAAAAATATAATTTTATTTTTTAAATTTTTTTTTTAATTTTTAAATAATTTGTTGATTTTATTTTTAATTTTATAACTTAATTTAATTTTTAAAAATTAAAAAAAATAGTAAAAAAACAAAAAAAAATTTTAAAAATAAAAAAAATATTTAAAAATAAAAAAAATTATAGTAAAATTAAGGAAATAAAGAAACATCGAAAAAAATATACTTTAATTTTTGTAATTTTTTTTTAATTTTTAAATAATTTTTTGATTTTATGTTAAAAATTAAAAAAAAATTGTTTAAAATAAAAAAAATTATAGTATAATTAACGAAATAAAGAAACATCGAAAAAAAATACACTTTTATTTTTTTAATTTTTTTAATTTTTTTTAATTTTTAAATGATTTTTTGATTTTATTTAGAATTTTATAACTTAATTTAATTTTTAAAAATTAAAATAAATAGTTAAAAATAAAAAAAAATTATAGTAAAATTAAGGAAATAAAGAAACATCGGAAAAAATATACTTTTATTTTTTTAATTTTTTTTTAATTTTTAAATAATTTTTTGATTTAATTTTTAATTTTATAACTTAATTTAATTGTTAAAAATTTAAAAAAATAACTAAAAATAAAAATTTTTTTAGTAAAATTAAGGAAATAAAGAAACATCGAAAAAAAATATACTTCAATTTTTTTAATTTTTTTTTAATTTTTAAATAATTTTTTGATTTTATTTTTAATTTTATAACTTAATTTAAGTTTTAAAAATTAAAAAAAATAGTTAAAAATAAAAAAAATTATAGCCAAATTAAGGAAATAAAGAAACATTGAAAAAAAATATACTTTTATTTTTTTTATTTTTTTTTTATTTTTAAATAATTTGTTGATTTTATTTTTAATTTTATAACTTAATTTAATTTTTGAAAATTAAAAAAATAGTACAAAACTAAAAAAAAAATAATAGTAAGATTGATGAAATAAAGAAACATCGAAAAAAATATGCTTTAATTTTTTTAATTTTTTTTTAATTTTTAAATAATTTTTTGATTTTATTTGTAATTTTATAAATTAATTTAATTTTTAAAAATGAAAAAAAATAGTTAAAGATAAAAAAGTATAGTAAAATGAAGGAATTAAAGAAACAGCGAAAAAAAATATACTTTTATTTTTTTTATTTTTTTTTATTTTTAAATAATTTTTTGATTTTATTTTTATTTTTATAACTTAATTTAATTTTTAAAAATGAAAAAAAATAGTTTGAAATAAAAAAAAATTATAGTAAAATTAAGGAAATAAAGAATCATCGACAAAAAATATACTTTTAGTTTTTTAATTTTTTTTTATTTTTTAAATAATTTTTTGTTTTATTTTTAATCTTATAATTTAATTTAATTTTTAAAAATTAAAAAAAATAGTTAAAAATAAAAAAAAATTATGGTAAAATTAAGGAAATAAAGAAACATTGAAAAAAAATATACTTTTATTTTTTTAATTTTTAAATATTGATTGATTGATTTTATTTTTAATTTTATAATTTAATTTAATTTTTAAAAATAAAAAAAAAATAGTTAAAAACAAAAAAAATTATAGTAAAATTAAGGAAATAAAGAAACATCGAAAAAAAATATGCTTTTAGTTTTTTAATTTTTTTTTAATTTTTAAATAACTTTTTGATTTTATTTTTAATTTTATAACTTAATTTAATTTTTAAAAATTAAAAAAAATAGTTAAAAATAAAAAAAAAATTATAGTAAAATAAAGGAAATAAAGAAACATCGACAAAAAATATACTTTTAGTTTTTTAATTTTTTTTAATTTTTAATTAATTTTTTGATTTTATTTTTAATTTTATAACTTAATTTAATTTTTAAAAATGAAAAAAAATAGTTTAAAATAAAAAAAATTATAGTAAAATTAAGGAAATAAAGAAACATCGAAAAAATATATACTTTTATTTTTTTGATTTTTAAATAATTTTTTGATTTAATTTTTAATTTTATAATTTAATTTAATTTTTAAAAATTAAAAAAAAAATAGTTAAAAATAAAAAAAAATAATAGTAAAATTAAGGAAATAAAGAAACATCGACAAAAATATACTTTTAGTTTTTAAGTTTTTTTTTTATTTTTAAATAATTTTTTGATTTTATTTTGAATTTTATAAATTAATTTAATTTTTAAAAATGAAAAACATCGTTTAAAATAAAAAAAATTATAGTAAAATTAAGGAAATAAAGAAACATCGAAAAAATATATACTTTTATTTTTTTGATTTTAAAATAATTTTTTGATTTTATTTTTAATTTTATAATTTAACTTAATTTTTAAGAATTCAAAAAAAATAGTTCAAAATAAAAAAAAATTATAGTAAAATTAAGGAAATAAAGAAACATCGACTAAAAATATACTTTTAGTTTTTTAATTTTTTTTTAATTTTTAAATAATTTTTTGATTTTATTTTTAATTTTATAACTTAATTTAATTTTTAAAAATGAAAAAAAAATGTTTAACTTAAAAAAAATTATAGTAAAATTAAGGAAATAAAGAAACATCGAAAAAATATATACTTTTATTTTTTTGATTTTTAAATAATTTTTTGATTTTATTTTTAATTTTATAATTTAATTTAATTTTTAAAAATTCAAAAAAAATAGTTAAAAATAAAAAAAAATTATAGTAAAATTAAGGAAATAAAGAAACATTGACAAAAAATATACCTTTAGTTTTTTAATTTTTTTAATTTTTTAAATAATTTTTTGTTTTATTTTTAATTTTATAATTTAATTTAATTTTTAAAAATTAAAAAAAATAGTTAAAAATAAAAAAAAATTATAGTAAAATTAAGGAAATAAAGAAACATCGACAAAAAATATACTTTTAGTTGTTTAATTTTTTTTTAATTTTTAAATAATTTTTTGATTTTATTTTTAATTTTATAACTTAATTTAGTTTTTAAAAATGAAAAAAAATAGTTTAAAATAAAAAAAATTATAGTAAAATTAAGGAAATAAAGAAACATCGAAAAAATATAAACTTTCATTTTTTTGATTTTTAAATAATTTTTTGATTTTATTTTTAATTTTATAATTTAATTTAATTTTTAAAAATTAAAAAAATAGTTAAGAATAAAAAAAAATTATAGTCAAATTAGGGAAATAAAGAAACATCGAAAACAAATATACTTTAATTTTTTTAATTTTGTTTTAATTTTTAAATAATTTTTTGATTTAATTTTTAATTTTATAATTTAATTTAATTTTCAAAAATTAAAATAAATAGTTAAAAATAAAAAAAATTATAGTAAATTTAAGGAAATAAAGAAACATCGGAAAAAATATACTTTTATTTTTTTAATTTTTTTTTAATTTTTAAATAATTTTATGGTAAAATTAAGGAAATAAAGAAACATTGAAAAAAAATATACTTTTATTTTTTTAATTTTTTTTTAATTTTTAAATATTGATTGATTGATTTTATTTTTAATTTTATAATTTAATTTAATTTTTAAAAATTAAAAAAAAATAGTTAAAAATAAAAAAAAATTATAGTAAAATTAAGGAAATAAAGAATCATCGACAAAAAATATACTTTTAGTTTTTTAATTTTTTTTTATTTTTTAAATAATTTTTTGTTTTATTTTTAATTTTATAATTTAATTTAATTTTTAAAAATTAAAAAAAATAGTTAAAAATAAAAAAAAATTATAGTAAAATTAAGGAAATAAAGAAACATCGACAAAAAATATACTTTTAGTTTTTTAATTTTTTTTAATTTTTAAATAATTTTTTGATTTTATTTTTAATTTTATAGCTTAATTTAATTTTTAAAAATGAAAAAAAATAGTTTAAAATAAAAAAAATTATAGTAAAATTGAGAAAATAAAGAAACATCGAAAAAATATATACTTTTATTTTTTTGATTTTTAAATAATTTTTTGATTTAATTTTTAATTTTATAATTTAATTTAATTTTTAAAAATTAAAAAAAAAATAGTTAAAAATAAAAAAAAATAATAGTAAAATTAAGGAAATAAAGAAACATCGACAAAAATATACTTTTAGTTTTTTATTTTTTTTTTATTTTTAAATAATTTTTTGATTTTATTTTGAATTTTATAAATTAATTTAATTTTTAAAAATGAAAAACATCGTTTAAAATAAAAAAAATTATAGTAAAATTAAGGAAATAAAGAAACATCGAAAAAATATATACTTTTATTTTTTTGATTTTAAAATAATTTTTTGATTTAATTTTTAATTTTATAATTTAACTCAATTTTTAAGAATTAAAAAAAAATAGTTCAAAATAAAAAAAAATTATAGTTAAATTAAGGAAATAAAGAAACATCGACAAAAAATTTACTTTTAGTTTTTTAATTTTTTTTTAATTTTTAAATAATTTTTTGATTTAATTTTTAATTTTATAACTTAATTTAGTTTTTAAAAATGAAAAAAAATAGTTTAAAATAAAAAAAATTATAGTAAAATTAAGGAAATAAAGAAACATCGAAAAAATATAAACTTTCATTTTTTTGATTTTTAAATAATTTTTTGATTTTATTTTTAATTTTATAATTTAATTTAATTTTTAAAAATTAAAAAAATAGTTAAGAATAAAAAAAAATTATAGTCAAATTAGGGAAATAAAGAAACATCGAAAACAAATATACTTTAATTTTTTTAATTTTGTTTTAATTTTTAAATAATTTTTTGATTTTATTTTTAATTTTATAATTTAATTTAATTTTCAAAAATTAAAATAAATAGTTAAAAATAAAAAAAATTATAGTAAATTTAAGGAAATAAAGAAACATCGGAAAAAATATACTTTTATTTTTTTAATTTTTTTTTAATTTTTAAATAATTTTATGGTAAAATTAAGGAAATAAAGAAACAGTGAAAAAAAATATACTTTTATTTTTTTAATTTTTTTTTAATTTTTAAATATTGATTGATTGATTTTATTTTTAATTTTATAATTTAATTTAATTTTTAAAAATTAAAAAAAAATAGTTAAAAATAAAAAAAAATTATAGTAAAATTAAGGAAATAAAGAATCATCGACAAAAAATATACTTTTAGTTTTTTAATTTTTTTTTATTTTTTAAATAATTTTTTGTTTTATTTTTAATTTTATAATTTAATTTAATTTTTAAAAATTAAAAAAAATAGTTAAAAATAAAAAAAAATTATAGTAAAATTAAGGAAATAAAGAAACATCGACAAAAAATATACTTTTAGTTTTTTAATTTTTTTTAATTTTTAAATAATTTTTTGATTTTATTTTTAATTTTATAGCTTAATTTAATTTTTAAAAATGAAAAAAAAATAGTTTAAAATAAAAAAAATTATAGTAAAATTGAGAAAATAAAGAAACATGGAAAAAATATATACTTTTATTTTTTTGATTTTTAAATAATTTTTTGATTTAATTTTTAATTTTATAATTTAATTTAATTTTTAAAAATTAAAAAAAAAATAGTCAAAAATAAAAAAAAATAATAGTAAAATTAAGGAAATAAAGAAACATCGACAAAAATATACTTTTAGTTTTTTATTTTTTTTTTATTTTTAAATAATTTTTTGATTTTATTTTGAATTTTATAAATTAATTTAATTTTTAAAAATGAAAAACATCGTTTAAAATAAAAAAAATTATAGTAAAATTAAGGAAATAAAGAAACATCGAAAAAATATATACTTTTATTTTTTTGATTTTAAAATAATTTTTTGATTTAATTTTTAATTTTATAATTTAACTCAATTTTTAAGAATTCAAAAAAAATAGTTCAAAATAAAAAAAAATTATAGTAAAATTAAGGAAATAAAGAAACATCGACAAAAAATTTACTTTTAGTTTTTTAATTTTTTTTTAATTTTTAAATAATTTTTTGATTTAATTTTTAATTTTATAATTTAATTTAATTTTTAAAAATTAAAAAAAATAGTTAAAAAAAAAAATTATAGTAAAATTAAGGAAATAAAGAAACATCGAAAAAATATATACTTTTATTTTTTTGATTTTTAAATAATTTTTTGATTTTATTTTTAATTTTATAATTTAATTTAATTTTTAAAAATTCAAAAAAAATAGTTAAAAATAAAAAAAAATTATAGCAAAATTAAGGAAATAAAGAAACATTGACAAAAAATATACCTTTAGTTTTATAATTTTTTTAATTTTTTAAATAATTTTTTGTTTTATTTTTAATTTTATAATTTAATTTAATTTTTAAAAATTAAAAAAAATAGTTGAAAATAAAAAAAACTTATAGTAAAATTAAGGAAATAAAGAAACATCGACAAAAAATATACTTTTAGTTGTTTAATTTTTTTTTAATTTTTAAATAATTTTTTGATTTTATTTTTAATTTTATAACTTAATTTAGTTTTTAAAAATGAAAAAAAAATAGTTTAAAATAAAAAAAATTATAGTAAAATTAAGGAAATAAAGAAACATCGAAAAAATATAAACTTTCATTTTTTTGATTTTTAAATAATTTTTTGATTTTATTTTTAATTTTATAATTTAATTTAATTTTTAAAAATTAAAAAAATAGTTAAGAATAAAAAAAAATTATAGTCAAATTAGGGAAATAAAGAAACATCGAAAACAAATATACTTTAATTTTTTTAATTTTGTTTTAATTTTTAAATAATTTTTTGATTTTATTTTTAATTTTATAATTTAATTTAATTTTCAAAAATTAAAATAAATAGTTAAAAATAAAAAAAATTATAGTAAATTTAAGGAAATAAAGAAACATCGGAAAAAATATACTTTTATTTTTTTAATTTTTTTTTAATTTTTAAATAATTTTTTGATTTTATTTTTAATTTTATAACTTAATTTAATTGTTAAAAATTTAAAAAAATAACTAAAAATAAAAAAAAGATTTTTTTAGTAAAATTAAGGAAATAAAGAAACATCGAAAACAAATATACTTTAATTTTTTTAATTTTGTTTTAATTTTTAAATAATCTTTGGATTTTTTTTTAATTTTATAAATTAATTTAATTTTTAAAAATTAAAATAAATAGTTAAAAATAAAAAAAAAATATAGTAAAATTAAGGAAATAAAGAAACATCGGAAAAAATATACTTTTATTTTTTTAATTTTTTTTAATTTTTAAATAATTTTTTGATTTTATTTTTAATTTTATAACTTAATTTAATTTTTAAAAATTTAAAAAAATAGTTAAAAATAAAAAAAAATTTTAGTAAAATTGAGGAAATAAAGAAACATCGAAAAAAATATACTTTAATTTTTTTAATTTTTAAATAATTATTTGATTTTATTTTTAATTTTATAACTTAATTTAATTTTTAAAAACTAAAAAAAATAGTTAAAAATAAAAAAAAATTATGGTAAAATTAAGGAAATAAAGAAACATTGAAAAAAAATATACTTTAATTTTTTTTTAATTTTTAAATAATTTGTTGATTTCATTTTTAATTTTATAAATTAATTAAATTTTTAAAAATGAAAAAAAGTAGTTAAAGATAAAAAAAGTATAGTAAAATTAAGGAAATAAAGAAACAGCGAAAAAAAATATACTTTTATTTTTTTTATTTTTAAATAATTTTTTGATTTTATTTTTAATTTTATAACTTAATTTAATTTTTAAAAATTAAAAAAAATAGTTAAATATAAGAAAAATTAGAGTAAGATTGAGGAAATAAGGAAATATCGAAAAAAAATATACTTTAATTTTTTTTAATTTTTAAATAATTTTTTGATTTTATTTTTAATTTTATAACTTAATTTAATTTTTAAAAATAAAAAAAATAGTTAAAGATAAGAAAAATTAGAGTAAGATTGAGGAAATAAAGAAACATCGAAAAAAAAAAACACTTTAATTTTTTTAATTTTGTTTAATTTTTAAATAATTTTTTGATTTTATTTTTAATTTTATAACTTAATTTAATTTTCAAAGATTAAAAAAATAGTTAAAAATAAAAAAAAAATATAGTAAAATTAAGGAAATAAAGAAACATTGAAAAAAAATATACTTTAATTTTTTTAATTTTTTTTAATTTTTAAATAATTTTTTGATTTTATTTTTAATTTTATAACTTAATTTAATTTTTAAAAATAAAAAAAATATTTAAAAATAAAAAAAAATTATAGTAAGATTGAGGAAATAAAGAAACATCGAAAAAAATATACTTTAATTTTTGTAATTTTTTTTTAATTAAATACTTTTTTGATTTTATTTTAAAAATTAAAAAAAATAGTTAAAAATAAAAAAAAATTATAGTAAAATTAAGGAAATAAAGAAACATCGAAAAAAATGCACTTTAATTTTTTTAATTTTTTTTAATTTTTAAATAATTTTTTGATTTTATTTTGAATTTTATAACTTAATTTAATTTTTAAAAATTTAAAGAAATAGTTAAAAATAAAAAAAATTACAGTAAAATTAAGGAAATTATTTTTAATTTTATAATTTAATTTAATTTTTAAAAATTAAAATAAATAGTTAAAAATAAAAAAAAAATTATAGTAAAATTAAGGAAATAAAGAAACATCGGAAAAAATATACTTTTATTTTTTTAATTTTTAATAATTTTTTGATTTTATTTTTAATTGTATAAATTAATGTAATTTTTAAAAATTTAAAAAAATAATTAAAAATAAAATTTTTTTTTGTAAAATTAAGGAAATAAAGAAACATCGAAAAAAAATATACTTTAATTTTTTTAATTTTTTTTTAATTTTTAAATAATTTTTTGATTTTATTTTGAATTTTATAACTTAATTTAATTTTTAAGAATTTAAAAAAATAGTTAAAAATAAAAAAAAATTACAGTAAAATTAAGGAAATTATTTTTAATTTTATAATTTAATTTAATTTTTAAAAATTAAAATAACTAGTTAAAAATAAAAAAAAAATTATAGTAAAATTAAGGAAATAAAGAAACATCGGAAAAAATATACTTTTATTTTTTTAATTTTTTTTTAATTTTTAAATAATTTTTTGATTTTATTTTTAATTTTATAAATTAATGTAATTGTTAAAATTTTAAAAAATAATTAAAAATAAAAATTTTTTTTGTAAAATTAAGGAAATAAAGAAACATAGAAAAAAAATATACTTTAATTTTTTTTTAATTTTTAAATAATTTTTTGATTTTATTTTTAATTTTATAACAATTTAATTTTTTAAAATTTAAAAAAATAGTTAAAAATAAAAAAAAATTATAGTAAAATTAATGAAATAAACAAACATCGAAAAAATATATACTTTTATTTTTTTAATTTTTAAATAATTTTTTGATTTTATTTTTAATTTTATAATTTAATTTAATTTTTAAAAATAAAAAAAAAATAGTTAAAAACAAAAAAAAATTATAGTAAAATTAAGGAAATAAAGAAACATCGACAAAAAATATACTTTTAGTTTTTTAATTTTTTTTAATTTTTAAATAATCTTTTGATTTTATTTTTAATTTTATCAATTAATTTAATTTTTAAAAATTAAAAAAATAGTTAAAGATAAAAAAAGTATAGTAAAATTAAGGGAATAAAGAAACAGCGAAAAAAAATATACTTTTATTTTTTTTATTTTTTTTTATTTTTAAATAATTTTTTGATTTAATTTTTAATTTTACAACTTAATTAAATTTAAAAAAAAATTTTTTTTTAATTTTTAAATAATTTTTTGATTTAATTTTTAATTTTATAACTTAATTTAATTTTAAAAAATTAAAAAAATTAGTTAAAGATAAAAAAAATTATAGTAAGATTGAGGAAATAAAGAAACATCGAAAACAAATATACTTAAATTTTTTTAATTTTGTTTTAATTTTTAAATAATTTTTTGATTTAATTTTTAATTTTATAATTTAATTTAATTTTTAAAAATTAAAATTAGTAAAAAATAAAAAAAAATTATAGTAAAATTAAGGAAATAAAGAAACATCGGAAAAAATATACTATTATTTTTTTAATTTTTTTTTAATTTTTAAATAATTTTTTGATTTACTTTTTAATTTTATAACTTAATTTAATTTTTAAAAATTTAAAAAAATAGTTAAAAATAAAAAAAAATTTGAGTAAAATTGAGGAAATAAAGAAACATCGAAAAAAATATACTTTAATTTTTTTAATTTTTTTTTAATTTTTAAATAATTTTTTGATTTTATTTTTAATTTTATAATTTAATTTAATTTTTAAAAATAAAAAAAAATAGTTAAAAACAAAAAAAAATTATAGTAAAATTAAGGAAATAAAGAAACATCGACAAAAAATATACTTTTAGTTTTTTAATTTTTTTTTAATTTTTTTTTAATTTTTTGATTTTATTTTTAATTTTATAACTTAATTTAATTTTTAAAAATTTAAAAAAATAGTTAAAAATAAAAAAAAATATGTGTAAAATTGAGGAAATAAAGAAACATCGAAAAAAATATACTTTAATTTTTTTAATTTTTTTTTAATTTTTAAATAATTTTTTGATTTTATTTTTAATTTTATAACTTAATTTAATTTTGAAAAATTAAAAAAAATAGTTAAAAATAAAAAAAAATTATAGTAAAATTAAGGAAATAAAGAAACATTGAAAAAAAATATACTTTTTTTTTTTAATTTTTTTTTAATTTTTAAATAATTTTTTGATTTTATTTTTAATTTTATAACTTAATTTAATTTGTAAAAATTAAAAAAAAAAAGATAAAATAAAAAAAATTATAGTAAAATTAAGGAAATAAAGAAACATCGAAAACAAATATACTTTAATTTTTTTAATTTTGTTTTAATTTTTAAATAATTTTTTGATTTTATTTGTAATTTTATAACTTAATTTAATTTTTAAAAATTTAAAAAAATAGTTAAAAATAAAAAAAAATTTAGTAAAATTAAGGTAATAAAGAAACATCGAAAAAAAATATACTTTAATTTTTTTAATTTTTTTTTAATTTTTAAATAATTTTTTGATTTTATTTTTAATTTTATAAATTAATTTAATTTTTAAAAATTAAAAAAAATAGTTAAAAATAAAAAAAATTATAGTAAAATTAAGGATATTAAGAAACATCGAAAAAAAATATACTTTTATTTTTTTAATTTTTTTTTTTATTTTTAAATATTGATTGATTGATTTTATTTTTAATTTTATAATTTAATTTAATTTTTAAAAATAAAAAAAAAATAGTTAAAAACAAAAAAAATTATAGTAAAATTAAGGAAATAAAGAAACATTGAAAAAAAATATACTTTTTTTTTTTAATTTTTTTTTAATTTTTAAATAATTTTTTGATTTTATTTTTAATTTTATAACTTAATTTAATTTGTAAAAATTAAAAAAAAAAAGATAAAATAAAAAAAATTATAGTAAAATTAAGGAAATAAAGAAACATCGAAAACAAATATACTTTAATTTTTTTAATTTTGTTTTAATTTTTAAATAATTTTTTGATTTTATTTGTAATTTTATAACTTAATTTAATTTTTAAAAATTTAAAAAAATAGTTAAAAATAAAAAAAAATTTAGTAAAATTAAGGTAATAAAGAAACATCGAAAAAAAATATACTTTAATTTTTTTAATTTTGTTTTAATTTTTAAATAATTTTTTGATTTTATTTTTAATTTTATAACTTAAATTAATTTTTAAAAATTTAAAAAAATAGTTAAAAATTAAGAAAAATTTCTGTAAAATTAAGGAAATAAAGAAACATCGAAAAAATATACTTTTATTTTTTTAATTTTTTTTTAATTTTTAAATAATTTTTTGATTTTATTTTTAATTTTTTTTAATTTTTTTTTAATTTTTAAATAATTTTTTGATTTAATTTTTAATTTTTAAAAATTTAAAAAAATATTTAAAAATAAAAAAAAATTTTAGTAAAATTAAGGAAATAAAGAAACATCGAAAAAAAATACACTTTAATATTTTTAATTTTTTGATTTTATTTTTAATTTTATAACTTAATTTAATTTTTAATTAAATTTAAAAATTAGTGAAAAATAAAAAAAAATTATAGTAAAATTAAGGAAATAAAGAAACATCGAAAAAAATATACTTTTATTTTTTTAATTTTTTTTTTATTTTTAAATTATTTTTTGATTTTATTTTTAATTTTATAAATTAATTTAATTTTTAAAAATTAAAAAAATAGTTAAAAATAAAAAAAAATTATAGTAAAATTAAGGAAATAAAGAAACATCGAAAAAAAATACACTTTTATTTTTTTAATTTTTAAATAATTTTTTGATTTTATTTAGAATTTTATAACTTAATTTAATTTTTAAAAATTTAAAAAAATAGTTAAAAATAAAAAAAAATTATAATAAAATTAAGGAAATAAAGAAACATCGAAAAAAATACACTTTTATTTTTTTAATTTTTTTAATTTTTTTTTAATTCTTAAATAATTTTTTGATTTTATTTTGAATTTTATAACTTAATTTAATTTTTAGAAATTTAAAAAAATAGTTAAAAATAAAAAAAATTTTAGTAAAATTAAGGTAATAAAGAAACATCGAAAAAAAATATACTTTTATTTTTTAAATTTTTTTTTAATTTTTAAATAATTTTTTGATTTAATTTTTAATTTTATAATTTAATTTAATTTTTAAAAATTAAAAAAAATAGATAAAAATAACAAAAAATTATGGTAAAATTAAGGAAATAAAGAAACATTGAAAAAAAATATACTTTTATTTTTTTATTTTTTTTTTTTATTTTTAAATATTGATTGATTGATTTTATTTTTAATTTTATAATTTAATTTAATTTTTAAAAATAAAAAAAAAATAGTTAAAAACAAAAAAAATTATAGTAAAATTGAGGAAAAAAAGAAACATCGAAAAAAATATACTTTAATTTTTTTAATTTTTTTTTAATATTTAAATAATTTTTTGATTTTATTATTAATTTTATAACTTAATTTAATTTTTAAAAATTTAAAAAAATAGTTAAAAATAAAAAAAATTTTAGTAAAATTAAGGTAATAAAGAAACATCGAAAAAAAATATACTTTTATTTTTTAAATTTTTTTTTAATTTTTAAATAATTTTTTGATTTTATTTTTAATTTTATAATTTAATTTAATTTTTAAAAATTAAAAAAAATAGTTAAAAATAAAAAAAATTATGGTAAAATTAAGGAAATAAAGAAACATTGAAAAAAAATATACTTTTATTTTTTTATTTTTTTTTTTATTTTTAAATATTGATTGATTGATTTTATTTTTAATTTTATAATTTAATTTAATTTTTAAAAATAAAAAAAAAATAGTTAAAAACAAAAAAAAATTATAGTAAAATTAAGGAAATAAAGAAACATCTACAAAAAATATACTTTTAGTTTTTTAATTTTTTTTTAATTTTCAAATAACTTTTTGATTTTATTTTTAATTTTATAACTTAATTTAATTTTTAAAAATTTAAAAAAATAGTTAAAAATAAAAAAAATTTTTAGTAAAATTGAGGAAATAAAGAAACATCGAAAAAAATATACTTTAATTTTTTTAATGTTTTTTTAATTTTTAAATAATTTTTTGATTTTAATATTAATTTTATAACTTAATTTAATTTTTAAAAATTTAAAAAAATAGTTAAAAATAAAAAAATTTTTAGTAAAATTAAGGTAATAAAGAAACATCGACAAAAAATATACTTTTAGTTTTTTAATTTTTTTTTAATTTTTAAATAACTTTTTGATTTTATTTTTAATTTTATAACTTAATTTAATTTTTAAAAATTTAAAAAAATAGTTAAAAATAAAAAAAAATTTTAGTAAAATTGAGGAAATAAAGAAACATCGAAAAAAATATATTTTAATTTTTTTAATTTTTGTTTAATTTTTAAATAATTATTTGATTTAATTTTTAATTTTATAACTTAATTTAATTTTTAAAAATTAAAAAAAATAGTTAAAAATAAAAAAAAATTATGGTAAAATTAAGGAAATAAAGAAACATTGAAAAAAAATATACTTTTATTTTTTTAATTTTTTTTTAATTTTTAAATATTGATTGATTGATTTTATTTTTAATTTTATAATTTAATTTAATTTTTAAAAATTAAAAAAAAATAGTTAAAAATAAAAAAAAATTATAGTAATATTAAGGAAATAAAGAATCATCGACAAAAAATATACTTTTAGTTTTTTAATTTTTTTTTATTTTTTAAATAATTTTTTGTTTTATTTTTAATTTTATAATTTAATTTAATTTTTAAAAATTAAAAAAAATAGTTAAAAATAAAAAAAAATTATAGTAAAATTAAGGAAATAAAGAAACATCGACAAAAAATATACTTTTAGTTTTTTAATTTTTTTTAATTTTTAAATAATTTTTTGATTTTATTTTTAATTTTATAGCTTAATTTAATTTTTAAAAATGAAAAAAAATAGTTTAAAATAAAAAAAATTATAGTAAAATTGAGGAAATAAAGAAACATCGAAAAAATATATACTTTTATTATTTTGATTTTTAAATAATTTTTTGATTTAATTTTTAATTTTATAATTTAATTTAATTTTTAAAAATTAAAAAAAAATAGTTAAAAATAAAAAAAAATAATAGTAAAATTAAGGAAATAAAGAAGCATCGACAAAAATATACTTTTAGTTTTTTATTTTTTTTTATTTTTAAATAATTTTTTGATTTTATTTTGAATTTTATAAATTAATTTAATTTTTAAAAATGAAAAACATCGTTTAAAATAAAAAAAATTATAGTAAAATTAAGGAAATAAAGAAACATCGAAAAAATATATACTTTTATTTTTTTGATTTTAAAATAATTTTTTGATTTTATTTTTAATTTTATAATTTAACTCAATTTTTAAGAATTCAAAAAAAATAGTTCAAAATAAAAAAAAAATATAGTAAAATTAAGGAAATAAAGAAACATCGACAAAAAATTTACTTTTAGTTTTTTAATTTTTTTTTAAATAATTTTTTGATTTAATTTTTAATTTTATAATTTAATTTAATTTTTAAAAATTAAAGAAATAGTTAAAAATAAAAAAAAATTATAGTAAAATTAAGGAAATAAAGAAACATCGACAAAAAATATACTTTTAGTTTTTTAATTTTTTTTTAATTTTTAAATAATTTTTTGATTTAATTTTTAATTTTATAACTTAATTTAATTTTGAAAAATGAAAAAAAATTGTTTAACTTAAAAAAAATTATAGTAAAATTAAGGAAATAAAGAAACATCGAAAAAATATATACTTTTATTTTTTTGATTTTTAAATAATTTTTTGATTTTATTTTTAATTTTATAATTTAATTTAATTTTTAAAAATTCAAAAAAAATAGTTAAAAATAAAAAAAAATTATAGTAAAATTAAGGAAATAAAGAAACATTGACAAAAAATATACCTTTAGTTTTTTAATTTTTTTAATTTTTTAAATAATTTTTTGTTTTATTTTTAATTTTATAATTTAATTTAATTTTTAAAAATTAAAAAAAATAGTTAAAAATAAAAAAAAATTATAGTAAAATTAAGGAAATAAAGAAACATCGACAAAAAATATACTTTTAGTTGTTTAATTTTTTTTTAATTTTTAAATAATTTTTTGATTTTATTTTTAATTTTATAACTTAATTTAGTTTTTAAAAATGAAAAAAAATAGTTTAAAATAAAAAAAATTATAGTAAAATTAAGGAAATAAAGAAACATCGAAAAAATATAAACTTTAATTTTTTTGATTTTTAAATAATTTTTTGATTTTATTTTTAATTTTATAATTTAATTTAATTTTTAAAAATTAAGAAAATAGTTAAGAATAAAAAAAAATTATAGTCAAATTAGGGAAATAAAGAAACATCGAAAACAAATATACTTTAATTTTTTTAATTTTTAAATAATTTTTTGATTTTATTTTTAATTTTATAATTTAATTTAATTTTCAAAAATTAAAATAAATAGTTTAAAATAAAAAAAATTATAGTAAAATTAAGGAAATAAAGAAACATCGAAAAAATATAAACTTTAATTTTTTTGATTTTTAAATAATTTTTTGATTTTATTTTTAATTTTATAATTTAATTTAATTTTTAAAAATGAAAAAAAAATAGTTTAAGATAAAAAAAATTATAGTAAAATTAAGGAAATAAAGAAATATCGGAAAAAATATACTTTTATTTTTTTAATTTTTTTTTAATTTTTAAATAATTTTTTGATTTTATTTTTAATTTTATAACTTAATTTAATTGTTAAAAATTTAAAAAAATAACTAAAAATAAAAAAAAGAAAACATCGTTTAAAATAAAAAAAATTATAGTAAAATTAAGGAAATAAAGAAACATCGAAAAAATATATACTTTTATTTTTTTGATTTTAAAATAATTTTTTGATTTTATTTTTAATTTTATAATTTAACTCAATTTTTAAGAATTCAAAAAAAATAGTTCAAAATAAAAAAAAATATAGTAAAATTAAGGAAATAAAGAAACATCGACAAAAAATTTACTTTTAGTTTTTTAATTTTTTTTTAATTTTTAAATAATTTTTTGATTTAATTTTTAATTTTATAATTTAATTTAATTTTTAAAAATTAGAGAAATAGTTAAAAATAAAAAAAAATTATAGTAAAATTAAGGAAATAAAGAAACATCGACAAAAAATATACTTTTAGTTTTTTAATTTTTTTTTAATTTTTAAATAATTTTTTGATTTAATTTTTAATTTTATAACTTAATTTAATTTTGAAAAATGAAAAAAAATTGTTTAACTTAAAAAAAATTATAGTAAAATTAAGGAAATAAAGAAACATCGAAAAAATATATACTTTTATTTTTTTGATTTTTAAATAATTTTTTGATTTTATTTTTAATTTTATAATTTAATTTAATTTTTAAAAATTCAAAAAAAATAGTTAAAAATAAAAAAAAATTATAGTAAAATTAAGGAAATAAAGAAACATTGACAAAAAATATACCTTTAGTTTTTTAATTTTTTTAATTTTTTAAATAATTTTTTGTTTTATTTTTAATTTTATAATTTAATTTAATTTTTAAAAATTAAAAAAAATAGTTAAAAATAAAAAAAAATTATAGTAAAATTAAGGAAATAAAGAAACATCGACAAAAAATATACTTTTAGTTGTTTAATTTTTTTTTAATTTTTAAATAATTTTTTGATTTTATTTTTAATTTTATAACTTAATTTAGTTTTTAAAAATGAAAAAAAATAGTTTAAAATAAAAAAAATTATAGTAAAATTAAGGAAATAAAGAAACATCGAAAAAATATAAACTTTAATTTTTTTGATTTTTAAATAATTTTTTGATTTAATTTTTAATTTTATAATTTAATTTAATTTTTAAAAATTAAAAAAATAGTTAAGAATAAAAAAAAATTATAGTCAAATTAGGGAAATAAAGAAACATCGAAAAGAAATATACTTTAATTTTTTTAATTTTGTTTTAATTTTTAAATAATTTTTTGATTTTATTGTTAATTTTATAATTTAATTTAATTTTCAAAAATTAAAATAAATAGTTTAAAATAAAAAAAATTATAGTAAAATTAAGGAAATAAAGAAACATCGAAAAAATATAAACTTTAATTTTTTTGATTTTTAAATAATTTTTTGATTTTATTTTTAATTTTATAATTTAATTTAATTTTTAAAAATGAAAAAAAAATAGTTTAAGATAAAAAAAATTATAGTAAAATTAAGGAAATAAAGAAATATCGGAAAAAATATACTTTTATTTTTTTAATTTTTTTTTAATTTTTAAATAATTTTTTGATTTTATTTTTAATTTTATAACTTAATTTAATTGTTAAAAATTTAAAAAAATAACTAAAAATAAAAAAAAGATTTTTTTAGTAAAATTAAGGAAATAAAGAAACATCGAAAAAAAATATACTTCAATTTTTTTAATTTTTTTTTTAATTTTTAAATAATTTTTTGATTTTATTTCTAATTTTATAACTTAATTTAAGTTTTAAAAATTAAAAAAAATTATAGCCAAATTAAGGAAATAAAGAAACATTGAAAAAAAATATACTTTTATTTTTTTAATTTTTTTTTAATTTTTCAATAATTTGTTGATTTAATTTTTAATTTTATAACTTAATTTAATTTTTAAAAATTAAAAAAATAGTAAAAAAACTAGAAAAAAATAATAGTAAGATTGATGAAATAAAGAAACATCGAAAAAAATATGCTTTAATTTTTTAAATTTTTTTTTAATTCTTAAATAATTTTTTGATTTTATTTTTAATTTTATAACTTAATTTTTAAAAATTAAAAAAATAGTTAAAAATAAAAAAAAATTATAGTAAAATTAAGGAAATAAAGAAACATCGAAAAAATATATACTTTTATTTTTTTAATTTTTAAATAATTTTTTGATTTTATTTTTAATTTTATAATTTAATTTAATTTTTAAAAATAAAAAATAAATAGTTAAAAACAAAAAAAAATTATAGTTAAATTAAGGAAATAAAGAAACATCGAAAAAAATATACTTTTAGTTTTTTAATTTTTTTTTAATTTTTAAATAATTTTTTGATTTTATTTTTAATTTTATAACTGAATTTAATTTTTAAAAATTTAAAAAAATAGTTAAAAATAAAAAAAATTTTTAGTAAAATTGAGGAAATAAAGAAACATCGAAAAAAATATACTTTAATTTTTTTAATGTTTTTTTAATTTTTAAATAATTTTTGATTTAATTTTTAATTTTATAACTTAATTTAAGTTTTAAAAATTAAAAAAAATAGTTAAAAATAAAAAAAAATTATGGTAAAATTAAGGAAATAAGGAAACATTGAAAAAAAATATACTTTAATTTTTTTTTAATTTTTAAATAATTTGTTGATTTTATTTTTAATTTTATAAATTAATTTAATTTTTAAAAATGAAAAAAAATAGTTAAAGATAAAAAAGTATAGTAAAATTAAGGAAATAAAGAAACAGCGAAAAAAAATATACTTTTATTTTTTTTTATTTTTAAATAATTTTTCGATTTTATTTTTAATTTTATAACTTAATTTAATTTTTAAAAATTAAAAAAAATAGTTAAAGATAAGAAAAATTAGAGTAAGATTGAGGAAATAAAGAAATATCGAAAAAAAATATACTTTAATTTTTTTTAATTTTTAAATAATTTTTTGATTTTATTTTTAATTTTATAACTTAATTTAATTTTTAAAAATTTAAAAAAATAGTTAAAAATAAAAAAAAATTTAGTAAAATTAAGGTAATAAAGAAACATCGAAAAAGAATATACTTTAATTTTTTTAATTTTTTTTTAATTTTTAAATAATTTTTTGATTTTATTTTTAATTTTATAAATTAATTTAATTTTTAAAAATTAAAAAAAATAGTTAAAAATAAAAAAAATTATAGTAAAATTAAGGATATTAAGAAACATCGAAAAAAAATATACTTTTATTTTTTTAATTTTTTTTAATTTTTAAATAATTTTTTGATTTTATTTTTAATTTTATAACTTAAATTAATTTTTAAAAATTTAAAAAAATAGTTAAAAATTAAGAAAAATTTCTGTAAAATTAAGGAAATAAAGAAACATCGAAAAAATATACTTTTATTTTTTTAATTTTTTTTTAATTTTTAAATAATTTTTTGATTTTATTTTTAATTTTTTTTAATTTTTTTTTAATTTTTAAATAATTTTTTGATTTAATTTTTAATTTTTAAAAATTTAAAAAAATATTTAAAAATAAAAAAAAATTTTAGTAAAATTAAGGAAATAAAGAAACATCGAAAAAAAATACACTTTAATATTTTTAATTTTTTTTTTAATTTTTTGATTTTATTTTTAATTTTATAACTTAATTTAATTTTTAATTAAATTTAAAAATTAGTGAAAAATAAAAAAAAATTATAGTAAAATTAAGGAAATAAAGAAACATCGAAAAAAATATACTTTTATTTTTTTAATTTTTTTTTTATTTTTAAATTATTTTTTGATTTTATTTTTAATTTTATAAATTAATTTAATTTTTAAAAATTAAAAAAATAGTTAAAAATAAAAAAAAATTATAGTAAAATTAAGGAAATAAAGAAACATCGAAAAAAAATACACTTTTATTTTTTTAATTTTTAAATAATTTTTTGATTTTATTTAGAATTTTATAACTTAATTTAATTTTTAAAAATTTAAAAAAATAGTTAAAAATAAAAAAAAATTATAATAAAATTAAGGAAATAAAGAAACATCGAAAAAAATACACTTTTATTTTTTTAATTTTTTTAATTTTTTTTTAATTCTTAAATAATTTTTTGATTTTATTTTGAATTTTATAACTTAATTTAATTTTTAGAAATTTAAAAAAATAGTTAAAAATTAAAAAAATTTTAGTAAAATTAAGGTAATAAAGAAACATCGAAAAAAAATATACTTTTATTTTTTAAATTTTTTTTTAATTTTTAAATAATTTTTTGATTTAATTTTTAATTTTATAATTTAATTTAATTTTTAAAAATTAAAAAAAATAGATAAAAATAACAAAAAATTATGGTAAAATTAAGGAAATAAAGAAACATTGAAAAAAAATATACTTTTATTTTTTTATTTTTTTTTTTAATTTTTAAATATTGATTGATTGATTTTATTTTTAATTTTATAATTTAATTTAATTTTTAAAAATAAAAAAAAAATAGTTAAAAACAAAAAAAATTATAGTAAAATTGAGGAAAAAAAGAAACATCGAAAAAAATATACTTTAATTTTTTTAATTTTTTTTTAATATTAAAATAATTTTTTGATTTTATTATTAATTTTATAACTTAATTTAATTTTTAAAAATTTAAAAAAATAGTTAAAAATAAAAAAAATTTTAGTAAAATTAAGGTAATAAAGAAACATCGAAAAAAAATATACTTTTATTTTTTAAATTTTTTTTTAATTTTTAAATAATTTTTTGATTTTATTTTTAATTTTATAATTTAATTTAATTTTTAAAAATTAAAAAAAATAGTTAAAAATAAAAAAAATTATGGTAAAATTAAGGAAATAAAGAAACATTGAAAAAAAATATACTTTTATTTTTTTATTTTTTTTTTTTATTTTTAAATATTGATTGATTGATTTTATTTTTAATTTTATAATTTAATTTAATTTTTAAAAATAAAAAAAAAATAGTTAAAAACAAAAAAAAATTATAGTAAAATTAAGGAAATAAAGAAACATCTACAAAAAATATACTTTTAGTTTTTTAATTTTTTTTTAATTTTCAAATAACTTTTTGATTTTATTTTTAATTTTATAACTTAATTTAATTTTTAAAAATTTAAAAAAATAGTTAAAAATAAAAAAAATTTTTAGTAAAATTGAGGAAATAAAGAAACATCGAAAAAAATATACTTTAATTTTTTTAATGTTTTTTTAATTTTTAAATAATTTTTTGATTTTAATATTAATTTTATAACTTAATTTAATTTTTAAAAATTTAAAAAAATAGTTAAAAATAAAAAAATTTTTAGTAAAATTAAGGTAATAAAGAAACATCGACAAAAAATATACTTTTAGTTTTTTAATTTTTTTTTGAAAAAAAAATAGTTTAAGATAAAAAAAATTATAGTAAAATTAAGGAAATAAAGAAATATCGGAAAAAATATACTTTTATTTTTTTAATTTTTTTTTAATTTTTAAATAATTTTTTGATTTTATTTTTAATTTTATAACTTAATTTAATTGTTAAAAATTTAAAAAAATAACTAAAAATAAAAAAAATTATAGTAAAATTAAGGAAATAAAGAAACATCGAAAAAATATATACTTTTATTTTTTTGATTTTAAAATAATTTTTTGATTTTATTTTTAATTTTATAATTTAACTCAATTTTTAAGAATTCAAAAAAAATAGTTCAAAATAAAAAAAAATATAGTAAAATTAAGGAAATAAAGAAACATCGACAAAAAATTTACTTTTAGTTTTTTAATTTTTTTTTAATTTTTAAATAATTTTTTGATTTAATTTTTAATTTTATAATTTAATTTAATTTTTAAAAATTAAAGAAATAGTTAAAAATAAAAAAATATTATAGTAAAATTAAGGAAATAAAGAAACATCGACAAAAAATATACTTTTAGTTTTTTAATTTTTTTTTAATTTTTAAATAATTTTTTGATTTAATTTTTAATTTTATAACTTAATTTAATTTTTAAAAATGAAAAAAAATTGTTTAACTTAAAAAAAATTATAGTAAAATTAAGGAAATAAAGAAACATCGAAAAAATATATACTTTTATTTTTTTGATTTTTAAATAATTTTTTGATTTTATTTTTAATTTTATAATTTAATTTAATTTTTAAAAATTCAAAAAAAATAGTTAAAAATAAAAAAAAATTATAGTAAAATTAAGGAAATAAAGAAACATTGACAAAAAATATACCTTTAGTTTTTTAATTTTTTTAATTTTTTAAATAATTTTTTGTTTTATTTTTAATTTTATAATTTAATTTAATTTTTAAAAATTAAAAAAAATAGTTAAAAATAAAAAAAAATTATAGTAAAATTAAGGAAATAAAGAAACATCGACAAAAAATATACTTTTAGTTGTTTAATTTTTTTTTAATTTTTAAATAATTTTTTGATTTTATTTTTAATTTTATAACTTAATTTAGTTTTTAAAAATGAAAAAAAATAGTTTAAAATAAAAAAAATTATAGTAAAATTAAGGAAATAAAGAAACATCGAAAAAATATAAACTTTAATTTTTTTGATTTTTAAATAATTTTTTGATTTTATTTTTAATTTTATAATTTAATTTAATTTTTAAAAATGAAAAAAAAATAGTTTAAGATAAAAAAAATTATAGTAAAATTAAGGAAATAAAGAAATATCGGAAAAAATATACTTTTATTTTTTTAATTTTTTTTTAATTTTTAAATAATTTTTTGATTTTATTTTTAATTTTATAACTTAATTTAATTGTTAAAAATTTAAAAAAATAACTAAAAATAAAAAAAAGATTTTTTTAGTAAAATTAAGGAAATAAAGAAACATCGAAAAAAAATATACTTCAATTTTTTTAATTTTTTTTTTAATTTTTAAATAATTTTTTGATTTTATTTCTAATTTTATAACTTAATTTAAGTTTTAAAAATTAAAAAAAATTATAGCCAAATTAAGGAAATAAAGAAACATTGAAAAAAAATATACTTTTATTTTTTTAATTTTTTTTTAATTTTTCAATAATTTGTTGATTTAATTTTTAATTTTATAACTTAATTTAATTTTTAAAAATTAAAAAAATAGTAAAAAAACTAGAAAAAAATAATAGTAAGATTGATGAAATAAAGAAACATCGAAAAAAATATGCTTTAATTTTTTAAATTTTTTTTTAATTCTTAAATAATTTTTTGATTTTATTTTTAATTTTATAACTTAATTTTTAAAAATTAAAAAAATAGTTAAAAATAAAAAAAAATTATAGTAAAATTAAGGAAATAAAGAAACATCGAAAAAATATATACTTTTATTTTTTTAATTTTTAAATAATTTTTTGATTTTATTTTTAATTTTATAATTTAATTTAATTTTTAAAAATAAAAAATAAATAGTTAAAAACAAAAAAAAATTATAGTAAAATTAAGGAAATAAAGAAACATCGAAAAAAATATACTTTTAGTTTTTTAATTTTTTTTTAATTTTTAAATAATTTTTTGATTTTATTTTTAATTTTATAACTGAATTTAATTTTTAAAAATTTAAAAAAATAGTTAAAAATAAAAAAAATTTTTAGTAAAATTGAGGAAATAAAGAAACATCGAAAAAAATATACTTTAATTTTTTTAATGTTTTTTTAATTTTTAAATAATTTTTGATTTAATTTTTAATTTTATAACTTAATTTAAGTTTTAAAAATTAAAAAAAATAGTTAAAAATAAAAAAAAATTATGGTAAAATTAAGGAAATAAGGAAACATTGAAAAAAAATATACTTTAATTTTTTTTTAATTTTTAAATAATTTGTTAATTTTATTTTTAATTTTATAAATTAATTTAATTTTTAAAAATGAAAAAAAATAGTTAAAGATAAAAAAGTATAGTAAAATTAAGGAAATAAAGAAACAGCGAAAAAAAATATACTTTTATTTTTTTTTATTTTTAAATAATTTTTCGATTTTATTTTTAATTTTATAACTTAATTTAATTTTTAAAAATTAAAAAAAATAGTTAAAGATAAGAAAAATTAGAGTAAGATTGAGGAAATAAAGAAATATCGAAAAAAAATATACTTTAATTTTTTTTAATTTTTAAATAATTTTTTGATTTTATTTTTAATTTTATAACTTAATTTAATTTTTAAAAATTAAAAAAATAGGTAAAAATAAAAAAAAATTATAGTAAAATTAAGGAAATAAAGAATCATCGGAAAAAATATACTTTTATTTTTTTAATTTTTTTTTAATTTTTAAATAATTTTTTGATTTTATTTTTAATTTTATAACTTAATTTAATTGTTAAAAATTTAAAAAAATAATTAAAAATAAAAATTTTTTTAGTAAAATTAAGGAAATAAAGAAACATCGAAAAAAAATATACTTTAATTTTTGAAATTTTTTTTTAATTTTTAAATAATTTTTTGATTTAATTTTTAATTTTATAACTTAATTTAATTTTTAAAAATAAAAAAAATAGTTAAAGATAAGAAAAATTAGAGTAAGATTGAGGAAATAAAGAAACATCGAAAAAAAAAACACTTTAATTTTTTTAATTTTGTTTAATTTTTAAATAATTTTTTGATTTAATTTTTAATTTTATAACTTAATTTAATTTTCAAAGATTAAAAAAATAGTTAAAAATAAAAAAAAAATATAGTAAAATTAAGGAAATAAAGAAACATTGAAAAAAAATATACTTTAATTTTTTTAATTTTTTTTAATTTTTAAATAATTTTTTGATTTTATTTTTAATTTTATAACTTAATTTAATTTTTAAAAATAAAAAAAATATTTAAAAATAAAAAAAAATTATAGTAAGATTGAGGAAATAAAGAAACATCGAAAAAAATATACTTTAATTTTTGTAATTTTTTTTTTTTTAAATAATTGATTTTATTTTAAAAATTAAAAAAAATAGTTAAAAATAAAAAAAAATTATAATAAAATTAAGGAAATAAAGAAACATCGAAAAAAAAATTCACTTTTTTTTTTTTAATTTTTTTAATTTTTTTTAATTTTTAAATAATTTTTTGATTTTATTTTGAATTTTATAACTTAATTTAATTTTTAAAAATTTAAAGAAATAGTTAAAAATAAAAAAAAATTACAGTAAAATTAAGGAAATTATTTTTAATTTTATAATTTAATTTAATTTTTAAAAATTAAAATAAATAGTTAAAAAAAAAAAAATTATAGTAAAATTAAGGAAATAAAGAAACATCGGAAAAAATATACTTTTATTTTTTTAATTTTTTTTTAATTTTTAAATAATTTTTTGATTTTATTTTTAATTTTATAAATTAATGTAATTGTTAAAAATTTAAAAAAATAATTAAAAATAAAAATTTTTTTTGTAAAATTAAGGAAATAAAGAAACATCGAAAAAAAATATACTTTAATTTTTTTTTAATTTTTAAATAATTTTTTGATTTTATTTTTAATTTTATAACTTAATTTAATTTTTTAAAATTTAAAAAAATAGTTAAAAAAAAATTATAGTAAAATTAATGAAATAAACAAACATCGAAAAAATATATACTTTTATTTTTTTAATTTTTAAATAATTTTTTGATTTTATTTTTAATTTTATAATTTAATTTAATTTTTAAAAATAAAAAAAAAATAGTTAAAAACAAAAAAAAATTATAGTAAAATTAAGGAAATAAAGAAACATCGACAAAAAATATACTTTTAGTTTTTTAATTTTTTTTAATTTTTAAATAATGTTTTGATTTTATTTTTAATTTTATCAATTAATTTAATTTTTAAAAATTTAAAAAAATAGTTAAAAATAAACAAAAATTAGAGTAAGATTGAAGAAATAAAGAAACATCGAAAAAAATATACTTTAATTTTTTTAATTTTTTTTTAATTTTTAAATAATTTTTTGATTTTATTTTTAATTTTATAATTTAATTTAATTTTTAAAAATAAAAAATAAAATAGTTAAAAACAAAAAAAAATTATAGTAAAATTAAGGAAATAAAGAAACATCGACAAAAAATATACTTTTAGTTTTTTAATTTTTTTTTAATTTTTAAATAATTTTTTGATTTTATTTTTAATTTTATAACTTAATTTTTAAAAATTAAAAAAATAGTTAAAAATAAAAAAAAATTATAGTAAAATGAAGAAAATAAAGAAACATCGAAAAAATATACTTTTAGTTTTTTAATTTTTTTTTAATTTTTAAATAATCTTTTGATTTTATTTTTAATTTTATAACTGAATTTAATTTTTAAAAATTTAAAAAAATAGTTAAAAATAAAAAAAATTTTTAGTAAAATTGAGGAAATAAAGAAACATCGAAAAAAATATACTTTAATTTTTTTAATGTTTTTTTAATTTTTAAATAATTTTTGATTTAATTTTTAATTTTATAACTTAATTTAAGTTTTAAAAATTAAAAAAAATAGTTAAAAATAAAAAAAAATTATAGCCAAATTAAGGAAATAAAGAAACATTGAAAAAAAATATACTTTTATTTTTTTAATTTTTTTTTTAATTTTTAAATAATATGTTGATTTAATTTTTAATTTTATAACTTAATTTAATTTTTAAAAATTAAAAAAATAGTAAAAAAAACTAAACAAAAAATAATAGTAAGATTGATGAAATAAAGAAACATCGAAAAAAAATATGCTTTAATTTTTTAAATTTTTTTTTTAATTTTTAAATAATTTTTTGATTTTATTTTTAATTTTATAACTTAATTTAATTTTTAAAAATTAAAAAAATATTTAAAAATAAAAAAAATATATAGTAAAATTAAGGAAATAAAGAAACATCGAAAACAAATATACTTTAATTTTTTTAATTTTGTTTTAATTTTTAAATAATCTTTGGATTTTTTTTTAATTTTATAACTTAATTTAATTTTTAAAAATGAAAAAAAATAGTTTAAAATAAAAAAAATTATAGTAAAATTAAGGAAATAAAGAAACATCGAAAAAATATAAACTTTAATTTTTTTGATTTTTAAATAATTTTTTGATTTTATTTTTAATTTTATAATTTAATTTAATTTTTAAAAATTCAAAAAAAATAGTTAAAAATAAAAAAAAATTATAGTAAAATTAAGGAAATAAAGAAACATTGACAAAAAATATACCTTTAGTTTTTTAATTTTTTTAATTTTTTAAATAATTTTTTGTTTTATTTTTAATTTTATAATTTAATTTAATTTTTAAAAATTAAAAAAAATAGTTAAAAATAAAAAAAAATTATAGTAAAATTAAGGAAATAAAGAAACGTCGACAAAAAATATACTTTTAGTTGTTTAATTTTTTTTTAATTTTTAAATAATTTTTTGATTTTATTTTTAATTTTATAACTTAATTTAGTTTTTAAAAATGAAAAAAAATAGTTTAAAATAAAAAAAATTATAGTAAAATTAAGGAAATAAAGAAACATCGAAAAAATATAAACTTTAATTTTTTTGATTTTTAAATAATTTTTTGATTTTATTTTTAATTTTATAATTTAATTTAATTTTTAAAAATTAAAAAAATAGTTAAGAATAAAAAAAAATTATAGTCAAATTAGGGAAATAAAGAAACATCGAAAACAAATATACTTTAATTTTTTTAATTTTGTTTTAATTTTTAAATAATTTTTTGATTTTATTTTTAATTTTATAATTTAATTTAATTTTCAAAAATTAAAATAAATAGTTTAAAATAAAAAAAATTATAGTAAAATTAAGGAAATAAAGAAACATCGAAAAAATATAAACTTTAATTTTTTTGATTTTTAAATAATTTTTTGATTTTATTTTTAATTTTATAATTTAATTTAATTTTTAAAAATGAAAAAAAAATAGTTTAAGATAAAAAAAATTATAGTAAAATTAAGGAAATAAAGAAATATCGGAAAAAATATACTTTTATTTTTTTAATTTTTTTTTAATTTTTAAATAATTTTTTGATTTAATTTTTAATTTTATAACTTAATTTAATTGTTAAAAATTTAAAAAAATAACTAAAAATAAAAAAAAGATTTTTTTAGTAAAATTAAGGAAATAAAGAAACATCGAAAAAAAATATACTTCAATTTTTTTAATTTTTTTTTTAATTTTTAAATAATTTTTTGATTTTATTTCTAATTTTATAACTTAATTTAAGTTTTAAAAATTAAAAAAAATTATAGCCAAATTAAGGAAATAAAGAAACATTGAAAAAAAATATACTTTTATTTTTTTAATTTTTTTTTAATTTTTCAATAATTTGTTGATTTAATTTTTAATTTTATAACTTAATTTAATTTTTAAAAATTAAAAAAATAGTAAAAAAACTAGAAAAAAATAATAGTAAGATTGATGAAATAAAGAAACATCGAAAAAAATATGCTTTAATTTTTTAAATTTTTTTTTAATTCTTAAATAATTTTTTGATTTTATTTTTAATTTTATAACTTAATTTTTAAAAATTAAAAAAATAGTTAAAAATAAAAAAAATTATAGTAAAATTAAGGAAATAAAGAAACATCGAAAAAATATATACTTTTATTTTTTTAATTTTTAAATAATTTTTTGATTTTATTTTTAATTTTATAATTTAATTTAATTTTTAAAAATAAAAAATAAATAGTTAAAAACAAAAAAAAATTATAGTAAAATTAAGGAAATAAAGAAACATCGAAAAAAATATACTTTTAGTTTTTTAATTTTTTTTTAAATTTTAAATAATTTTCTTGATTTTATTTTTAATTTTATAACTGAATTTAATTTTTAAAAATTTAAAAAAATAGTTAAAAATAAAAAAAATTTTTAGTAAAATTGAGGAAATAAAGAAACATCGAAAAAAATATACTTTAATTTTTTTAATGTTTTTTTAATTTTTAAATAATTTTTGATTTAATTTTTAATTTTATAACTTAATTTAAGTTTTAAAAATTAAAAAAAATAGTTAAAAATAAAAAAAAATTATGGTAAAATTAAGGAAATAAGGAAACATTGAAAAAAAATATACTTTAATTTTTTTTTAATTTTTAAATAATTTGTTGATTTTATTTTTAATTTTATAAATTAATTTAATTTTTAAAAATGAAAAAAAATAGTTAAAGATAAAAAAGTATAGTAAAATTAAGGAAACAAAGAAACAGCGAAAAAAAATATACTTTTATTTTTTTTTATTTTTAAATAATTTTTCGATTTTATTTTTAATTTTATAGCTTAATTTAATTTTTAAAAATTAAAAAAAATAGTTAAAGATAAGAAAAATTAGAGTAAGATTGAGGAAATAAAGAAATATCGAAAAAAAATATACTTTAATTTTTTTTAATTTTTAAATAATTTTTTGATTTTATTTTTAATTTTATAACTTAATTTAATTTTTAAAAATTAAAAAAATAGTTAAAAATAAAAAAAAATTATAGTAAAATTAAGGAAATAAAGAATCATCGGAAAAAATATACTTTTATTTTTTTAATTTTTTTTTAATTTTTAAATAATTTTTTGATTTTATTTTTAATTTTATAACTTAATTTAATTGTTAAAAATTTAAAAAAATAATTAAAAATAAAAATTTTTTTAGTAAAATTAAGGAAATAAAGAAACATCGAAAAAAAATATACTTTAATTTTTGAAATTTTTTTTTAATTTTTAAATAATTTTTTGATTTAATTTTTAATTTTATAACTTAATTTAATTTTTAAAAATAAAAAAAATAGTTAAAGATAAGAAAAATTAGAGTAAGATTGAGGAAATAAAGAAACATCGAAAAAAAAAACACTAATTTTTTTAATTTTGTTTAATTTTTAAATAATTTTTTGATTTAATTTTTAATTTTATAACTTAATTTAATTTTCAAAGATTAAAAAAATAGTTAAAAATAAAAAAAAAATATAGTAAAATTAAGGAAATAAAGAAACATTGAAAAAAAATATACTTTAATTTTTTTAATTTTTTTTAATTTTTAAATAATTTTTTGATTTTATTTTTAATTTTATAACTTAATTTAATTTTTAAAAATAAAAAAAATATTTAAAAATAAAAAAAAATTATAGTAAGATTGAGGAAATAAAGAAACATCGAAAAAAATATACTTTAATTTTTGTAATTTTTTTTAATTTTTAAATAATTGATTTTATTTTAAAAATTAAAAAAAATAGTTAAAAATAAAAAAAAATTATAATAAAATTAAGGAAATAAAGAAACATCGAAAAAAAAATTCACTTTTTTTTTTTAATTTTTTTAATTTTTTTTAATTTTTAAATAATTTTTTGATTTTATTTTGAATTTTATAATTTAATTTAATTTTTAAAAATAAAAAATAAAATAGTTAAAAACAAAAAAAAATTATAGTAAAATTAAGGAAATAAAGAAACATCGACAAAAAATATACTTTTAGTTTTTTAATTTTTTTTTAATTTTTAAATAATTTTTTGATTTAATTTTTAATTTTATAACTTAATTTTTAAAAATTAAAAAAATAGTTAAAAATAAAAAAAAATTATAGTAAAATTAAGAAAATAAAGAAACATCGAAAAAATATACTTTTAGTTTTTTAATTTTTTTTTAATTTTTAAATAATCTTTTGATTTTATTTTTAATTTTATAAATTAATTTAATTGTTAAAAATTTAAAAAAATAACTAAAAATAAAAAAAAGATTTTTTTAGTAAAATTAAGGAAATAAAGAAACATCGAAGAAAAATATACTTCAATTTTTTTAATTTTTTTTTAATTTTTAAATAATTTTTTGATTTAATTTTTAATTTTATAACTTAATTTAAGTTTTAAAAATTAAAAAAAATTATAGCCAAATTAAGGAAATAAAGAAACATTAAAAAAAAATATACTTTTATTTTTTTAATTTTTTTTTAATTTTTCAATAATTTGTTGATTTAAATTTTAATTTTATAACTTAATTTAATTTTTAAAAATTAAAAAAATAGTAAAAAAACTAGAAAAAAAATAATAGTAAGATTGATGAAATAAAGAAACATCGAAAAAAATATGCTTTAATTTTTTAAATTTTTTTTAAATTTTTAAATAATTTTTTGATTTTATTTTTAATTTTATAACTTAATTTTTAAAAATTAAAAAAATAGTTAAAAATAAAAAAAAATTATAGTAAAATTAAGAAAATAAAGAAACATCGAAAAAATATATACTTTTATTTTTTTAATTTTTAAATAATTTTTTGATTTTATTTTTAATTTTTTAATTTAATTTAATTTTTAAAAATAAAAAATAAATAGTTAAAAACAAAAAAAAATTATAGTAAAATTAAGGAAATAAAGAAACATCGAAAAAAAATATACTTTTAGTTTTTTAATTTTTTTTTAATTTTTAAATAATTTTTTGATTTTATTTTTAATTTTATAACTGAATTTAATTTTTAAAAATTTAAAAAAATAGTTAAAAATAAAAAAAATTTTTAGTAAAATTGAGGAAATAAAGAAACATCGAAAAAAATATACTTTAATTTTTTTAATGTTTTTTTAATTTTTAAATAATTTTTGATTTAATTTTTAATTTTATAACTTAATTTAAGTTTTAAAAATTAAAAAAAATAGTTAAAAATAAAAAAAAATTATAGCCAAATTAAGGAAATAAAGAAACATTGAAAAAAAATATACTTTTATTTTTTTAATTTTTTTTTTAATTTTTAAATAATATGTTGATTTAATTTTTAATTTTATAACTTAATTTAATTTTTAAAAATTAAAAAAATAGTAAAAAAAACTAAACAAAAAATAATAGTAAGATTGATGAAATAAAGAAACATCGAAAAAAAATATGCTTTAATTTTTTTAATTTGTTTTTTAATTTTTAAATAATTTTTTGATTTTATTTTTAATTTTATAACTTAATTTAATTTTTAAAAATTAAAAAAATATTTAAAAATAAAAAAAATATATAGTAAAATTAAGGAAATAAAGAAACATCGAAAACAAATATACTTTAATTTTTTTAATTTTGTTTTAATTTTTAAATAATCTTTGGATTTTTTTTTAATTTTATAACTTAATTTAATTTTTAAAAATTTAAAAAAATAGTTAAAAATAAAAAAAAAATTTAGTAAAATTGAGGAAATAAAGAAACATTTAAAAAAATATACTTTAATTTTTTTAATTTTTAAATAATTATTTGATTTTATTTTTAATTTTATAACTTAATTTAATTTTTAAAAATTAAAAAAAATAGTTAAAAATAAAAAAAAATTATGGTAAAATTAAGGAAATAAAGAAACATTGAAAAAAAATATACTTTAATTTTTTTAATTTTTCTTTAATTTTTAAATAATTTGTTGATTTTATTTTTAATTTTATAAATTAATTTAATTTTTAAAAATGAAAAAAAATAGTTAAAGATAAAAAAAGTATAGTAAAATTAAGGAAATAAAGAAACAGCGAAAAAAAATATACTTTAATTTTTTTAATTTTTAAATAATTTTTTGATTTTATTTTTAATTTTATAACTTAATTTAATTTTTAAAAATTAAAAAAATAGTTAAATATAAAAAAAAATTATAGTAAAATTAAGGAAATAAAGAATCATCGGAAAAAATATACTTTTATTTTTTTAATTTTTTTTTAATTTTTAAATAATTTTTTGATTTTATTTTTAATTTTATAACTTAATTTAATTGTTAAAAATTTAAAAAAATAATTAAAAATAAAAATTTTTTTAGTAAAATTAAGGAAATAAAGAAACATCGAAAAAAAATATACTTTAATTTTTTAAATTTTTTTTAATTTTTAAATAATTTTTTGATTTAATTTTTAATTTTATAACTTAATTTAATTTTTAAAAATAAAAAAAATAGTTAAAGATAAGAAAAATTAGAGTAAGATTGAGGAAATAAAGAAACATCGAAAAAAAAACACTTTAATTTTTTTAATTTTGTTTAATTTTTAAATAATTTTTTGATTTAATTTTTAATTTTATAACTTAATTTAATTTTCAAAGATTAAAAAAATAGTTACAAATAAAAAAAAAATATAGTAAAATTAAGGAAATAAAGAAACATTGAAAAAAATATACTTTAATTTTTTTAATTTTTTTTAATTTTTAAATAATTTTTTGATTTTATTTTTAATTTTATAACTTAATTTAATTTTTAAAAATAAAAAAAATATTTAAAAATAAAAAAAAATTATAGTAAGATTGAGGAAATAAAGAAACATCGAAAAAAATATACTTTAATTTTTGTAATTTTTTTTTAATTTTTAAATAATTTTTTGATTTTATTTTAAAAATTAAAAAAAATAGTTAAAAATAAAAAAAAATTATAGTAAAATTAAGGAAATAAAGAAACATCGAAAAAAAATGCACTTTTATTTTTTTAATTTTTTTAATTTTTTTTAATTTTTAAATAATTTTTTGATTTTATTTTGAATTTTATAACTTAATTTAATTTTTAAAAATTTAAAGAAATAGTTAAAAATAAAAAAAAATTACAGTAAAATTAAGGAAATTATTTTTAATTTTATAATTTAATTTAATTTTTAAAAATTAAAATATATAGTTAAAAATAAAAAAAAAATTATAGTAAAATTAAGGAAATAAAGAAACATCGGAAAAAATATACTTTTATTTTTTTAATTTTTAAATAATTTTTTGATTTTATTTTTAATTGTATAAATTAATGTAATTTTTAAAAATTTAAAAAAATAATTAAAAATAAAATTTTTTTTTGTAAAATTAAGGAAATAAAGAAACATCGAAAAAAAATATACTTTAATTTTTTTAATTTTTTTTTAATTTTTAAATAATTTTTTGATTTTATTTTGAATTTTATAACTTAATTTAATTTTTAAGAATTTAAAAAAATAGTTAAAAATAAAAAAAAATTACAGTAAAATTAAGGAAATTATTTTTAATTTTATAATTTAATTTAATTTTTAAAAATTAAAATAACTAGTTAAAAATAAAAAAAAAATTATAGTAAAATTAAGGAAATAAAGAAACATCGGAAAAAATATAGTTTTATTTTTTTAATTTTTTTTTAATTTTTAAATAATTTTTTGATTTTATTTTTAATTTTATAAATTAATGTAATTGTTAAAAATTTAAAAAAATAATTAAAAATAAAAATTTTTTTTGTAAAATTAAGGAAATAAAGAAACATCGAAAAAAAATATACTCTAATTTTTTTTTAATTTTTAAATAATTTTTTGATTTTATTTTTAATTTTATAACTTAATTTAATTTTTTAAAATTTAAAAAAATAGTTAAAAATAAAAAAAAATTATAGTAAAATTAATGAAATAAACAAACATCGAAAAAATATATACTTTTATTTTTTTAATTTTTAAATAATTTTTTGATTTTATTTTTAATTTTATAATTTAATTTAATTTTTAAAAATAAAAAAAAAATAGTTAAAAACAAAAAAAAATTATAGTAAAATTAAGGAAATAAAGAAACATCGACAAAAAATATACTTTTAGTTTTTTAATTTTTTTTAATTTTTAAATAATCTTTTGATTTTATTTTTAATTTTATCAATTAATTTAATTTTTAAAAATTTAAAAAAATAGTTAAAAATAAAAAAAAATTAGAGTAAGATTGAAGAAATAAAGAAACATCGAAAAAGAATATACTTTAATTTTTTTAATTTTTTGTTAATTTTTAAATAATTTTTTGATTTTATTTTTAATTTTATAACTTAATTTAATTTTTAAAAATTAAAAAAATAGTTAAAAATAAAAAAAAATTATAGTAAAATTAAGGAAATAAAGAAACATCGAAAAAATATATACTTTTATTTTTTTAATTTTTAAATAATTTTTTGATTTTATTTTTAATTTTATAATTTAATTTAATTTTTAAAAATAAAAAAAAATAGTTAAAAACAAAAAAAAATTATAGTAAAATTAAGGAAATAAAGAAACATCGACAAAAAATATACTTTTAGTTTTTTAATTTTTTTTTAATTTTTTGATTTTATTTTTAATTTTATAATTTAATTTAATTTTTAAAAATTTAAAAAAATAGTTAAAAATAAAAAAAAATTTGAGTAAAATTGAGGAAATAAAGAAACATCGAAAAAAATATACTTTAATTTTTTTAATTTTTTTTTAATTTTTAAATAATTTTTTGATTTTATTTTCAATTTTATAACTTAATTTAATTTTTAAAAATTAAAATAAATAGTTAAAAATAAAAAAAAATTGTAGTAAAATTAAGGAAATAAAGAAACATCGGAAAAAATGTACTATTATTTTTTTAATTTTTAAATAATTTTTTGATTTACTTTTTAATTTTATAACTTAATTTAATTTTTAAAAATTAAAAAAAATAGTTAAAAATAAAAAAAAATTATAGTAAAATTAAGGAAATAAAGAAACATCGCAAAAAATTCACTTTTATTTTTTTAATTTTTTTAATTTTTTTTTTAATTTTTAAATAATTTTTTGATTTTATTTTGGATTTTATAACTTAATTTAATTTTTAAAAATTTAAAAAAATAGTTAAAAATAAAAAAAAAAATTACAGTAAAATTAAGGAAATTATTTTTAATTTTATAATTTAATTTAATTTTTAAAAATTAAAATAAATTGTTAAAAATAAAAAAAAAATTATAGTAAAATTAAGGAAATAAAGAAACATCGGAAAAAATATACATTTATCTTTTTAATTTTTTTTTAATTTTTAAATAATTTTTTGATTTTATTTTTAATTTTATAACTTAATTTAATTTTTTTAAATTTAAAAAAATAGTTAAAAAAAAAATTATAGTAAAATTAAGGAAATAAAGAAACATCGAAAAAATATATACTTTTATTTTTTTAATTTTTTAATAATTTTTTGATTTTATTTTTAATTTTATAATTTAATTTAATTTTTAAAAATAAAAAAAAATAGTTAAAAACAAAAAAAAATTATAGTAAAATTAAGGAAATAAAGAAACATCGACAAAAAATATACTTTTAGTTTTTTAATTTTTTTTTAATTTTTTGATTTTATTTTTAATTTTATAATTTAATTTAATTTTTAAAAATTTAAAAAAATAGTTAAAAATAAAAAAAAATTTGAGTAAAATTGAGGAAATAAAGAAACATCGAAAAAAATATACTTTAATTTTTTTAATTTTTTTTTAATTTTTAAATAATTTTTTGATTTTATTTTCAATTTTATAACTTAATTTAATTTGTAAAAATTAAAAAAAAAAAGTTAAAATAAAAAAAAATTATAGTAAAATTAAGGAAATAAAGAAACATCGAAAACAAATATACTTTAATTTTTTAATTTTGATTTAATTTTTAAATAATTTTCTGATTGTTTTTTTAATTTTATAAATTAATTTAATTTTTAAAAATTAAAATAAATAGTTAAAAATAAAAAAAAATTATAGTAAAATTTAGGAAATAGAGAAACATCGGAAAAAATATACTTTTATTTTTTAAATTTTTTTTTAATTTTTAAATAATTTTTTGATTTTATTTTTAATTTTATAAATTAATTTAATTTTTAGAAATGAAAAAAAATAGTTAAAGATAAAAAAAGTATAGTAAAATTAAGGAAATAAAGAAATAGCGAAAAAAATATACTTTTATTTTTGTTATTTTTTTTTTATTTTAAATAATTTTTTGATTTTATATTTAATTTTATAACTTAATTTAATTTTTAAAAATTAAAAAAAATAGTTAAAAATAAAAAAAAATTATAGTAAGATTGAGGAAATAAAGAAACATCGAAAAAAAATATACTTTAATTTTTTTAATTTTTTTTTAATTTTTAAATAATTTTTTGATTTTATGTTTAATTTTATAACTTAATTTAATTTTTAAAAATTTAAAAAAATAGTTAAAAATAAAAAAAATTTGAGTAAAATTGAGGAAATAAAGAAACATCGAAAAAAAATATACTTTTATTTTTTTAATTTTTTTTTAATTTTTAAATAATTTTTGATTTTAATTTTTAATTTTATAACTTAATTTAATTTTTAAAAATTAAAAAAAATAGTTAAAAATTAAAAAAAAATATAGTAGAATTAAGGAAATAAAGAAACATCGAAAAAAATTTACTTTTATTTTTGAAATTTTTTTTTAATTTTTAAATAATTTTTTGATTTTATTTTTAATTTTATAAATTAATTTAAATTTTAAAAATTAAAAAAAATAGTTAAAAATAAAAAAAATTATAGTAAAATTAAATATATTAAGAAACATCGAAAAAAAATATACTTTTATTTTTTTAATTTTTTTTTAATTTTTAAATAATTTTTTGATTTTATTTTTAATTTTATAACTTAAATTAATTTTTAAAAATTTAAAAAAATAGTTAAAAATTAAGAAAAATTTCTGTAAAATTAAGGAAATAAAGAAACATCGAAAAAAATATACTTTTATTTTTTTAATTTTTTTTTTTATTTTTAAATAATTTTTTTATTTTATTTTTAATTTTTTTTAATTTTTTTTTAATTTTTAAATAATTTTTTGATTTAATTTTTAATTTCATAAATTAATTTAATTTTTAAAAATTTAAAAAAATATTTAAAAATAAAAAAAATTTTAGTAAAATTTATTAAAACCCGTTGACTTTCCGTAATCGACTATCATTTATTTTCTATTTATTGACAAGTTACAACCTGTGGTACATAGTTGGCGCTTATTATATTTTGTTACTAGGATTACATTAAACTAACATCCCCACTTAACAAAATAAATGTAAAATTCGAAACTAATTTACTTGTGTTTAATTCCTAACATCTCCATAAACTTATAATGCTTAGCTGACAACAAACCTTTGGTCAACAAATCAGCGGGCATTTCCTGGCTCGGAATGTATTCAATATCAATTAATTTATTTTTTACAGCATCTTTCACGTAGTGAAATCGAACATCAATATGCTTCGACCTATTATGTGCCCGATGACTTGTCGCCAACTTTAATGCACTCTGATTATCACACTTTAATTTTATAATACATTGTTTACCAGTAATCTCATACATTAAATTTTTTAAATAGACTGCTTCTCTACACGCTTCCGATAAAGCAACATATTCTGCCTCGGTACTTGATAAGGAAACAGTCTTCTGTTTTCTACTCTGCCATGAAATTACAGAACCATTCATGATGAAGCAGAACCCAGTGTAAGACTTTTGATCCAGACTGTCACTAGCCCAATCTGCATCAACGAAACCTGTCAGCTCTCCATTATCCTTATTGTATTTTAAACAATAATGTTTGGTTTTCTGTAGATATTTCAATACTCGTTTAGCATAATTAAAATGATTTTCGTTATAACAGTTATTAAACTGGCTTAGATAACTTAGGGAATATGCTATATCAGGCCTAGTCAGAATAGCCAAATACATTAGGCTTCCTATCAGTCTCTGATATGGAATGTTTACTGCACAATTTTCAGATTTCTCAATATTCAATTTACTTTCAATGGGAGTATCTTTAGCTCTACAATCTGACATTGCAAACTTTGATAACAATTGCTCTATATATTCCTGCTGATCTACTGTTATGGTCTTACATTTCTTGTTGACATTAATTCTCATGCCTAAGTAACGCCTAGCAAATCCTAAATCTTTCAATTTGAATTCAGAACTTAATACATTTTTCAAATTTTCTGTCCCTTTAGAACAATTTGAAAATATCAAAAAATCATCAACGTAAACAGTTACAATGATTTTAACATTATCATTAATTTTTGTAAATAAACAAGGTTCGAACTTACTAATTTTAAAACCCAAATTACATAAACAGTCTTTCACTTTTTCATACCAAACTAAAGAAGATTGTTTTAATCCGTAGATAGCTCTCTTGAGTTTTAAAACTTTTCCATTGCTTTCATTTACAAAACCCTTTGGAATTGACATATAAATGTCCTCTTTCAAATGTCCATTTAAAAATGCTGTTGTCACATCCAGGTGTGTAATGTCCATGTCCCACTGAACACTGAGCGCAAACAACATTCTCAATGTGGAATGTTTCACAACAGGAGAAAAAGTGTCCTCGTAATCGATGCCACGTCTCTGTGTAAAACCTTTTGCCACAAGTCTGGCACGATAACGCACTTTGTCATTTATATCAAGCTTTTTGTTTAACACCCACTTGCATTGCACAATTGACCCGCCATTTGGAACATCAACAAGCTCCCACGCATTATTGTCCTCGAACGACTGTAGCTCCTCTCGCATGGCCCGCCTCCATTGGTCGGCCTCTGGTCCATTCAGCGCTTCTGAGAAAACTATCTGCTCGACTTCTGAACTAAAATTAGAAAAACAAATGTTACTTATACCATAGCGTTCTGGGGCTTTTCGTATTCTTTTGCTCCTTTCAACTACTGGAGCTGGTATCAGTTCACTGCTTGAAATATCTGTCTCGAAATTCGAAGTAGTTGGGGTGTCATCACTAGTTCCAATATTTGAATCTGTATATACGGATGTTGATGAATTTGAACTTGAATCATGCAGAGATTCATTAACTGAAGATTCCCCAACTGAATCTCTGCCATCTTCATTCGTAGTTGGCGATTCATGTGTTACAGACTTCTCTTCATTATTTTCTAAATTCTGTATCCAGATTACGTTTTCTTCATCATTTATTTCTAATGTTTCTGTTTTTGCTTCCATCACTATAACATCTCTCTTCACAGTGACAATATTTTTTCTAGGATCATATACACGATATCCTTTCACTGTTTCTGAAAATCCTACAAGAATATACTGTTCAGCTTTTCTGTCCCATTTCAATCTTTTCTCTTTGGGAACGTGAACCATCACAGGACTTCCAAACAGACGAATATGAGCTAAGTCTGGTTTCTTTCCATACCATGCTTCATAGGGTGTTTTATTTCCTAAACTTGAAGTTATAGACCGATTTTTTAAATACACTGCTGTATTTGCTGCTTCAGCCCATAATTTCTTTTGTAGCTTAGCATCAAAAAGTAAACATCTTGCCTTCTCTATAACAGTTCTATTTGCTCGTTCGCAAACGCCATTTTGTTCTGGGGTATATGCATTTGTCTTCTGGTGAATGATTCCTTCATTGACCAAGTAATTTTCTATTTCTCCGTTACAAAACTCACCACCGTTGTCTGTGCGGAGTATCTTCATTCTTTTGTTCTGCTGGTTTTCAACCATCGCTTTGAAATCTTTGAATTTCTTAAATACTTCATTCTTACGCTTAAGAAAGTATATGAAGGTCATACGACTATAATCATCAATGAGGAGTAGAAAATACTGAGCGCCGCCGATGGATTTTGTTTCCATAACACCACATACATCAGCATGTATTATCTGTAATGTTTCTGTACTCCTCTGTCCCACATGTGAAAATGGCAACTTCATCTGTTTACCTTCGCAACAGGTCACACATTTATTCTTCATCATGTCACTGGTATCCGGATAAGACAGTCCATCAACAATGCCGTTCTTCATTTTTGTTAAATCACTACTGTTAATGTGTGCTAGCCGTCTGTGCCAAAGCTCTGCATTTGCTACAGCTGGTGCCGCCAATACACAATCTGCCACTTTTATCCTTAGCTTGTATACTCCATTGGTTGATTCTGCTGTTGCTACTAGCTCATTCTTCTTGTTGCGGATATAACAGTGACTAGCTTCAAAAACAACACTGTTTCCATTTTTTATGAGCTCACTTACCGACAACAAGTTAGTAGTCAAGCTTGGCACGCATAACATATTTTTAACTGTGATATCGTATTTACAATCAGTCGATATCTGTACATCTCCGGAACATAAAACTGGCACTTTCATATCGTTCGCGACGGTGATCTGTGATAAGCTCGGTGCGAAATTTGCGTTATTTATCCACGTCTTATTTGCTGTCAAATGTGCACTTGCGCCGGAGTCGACGTACCATTCATTTTTACTATATTCTCCGTTCAGAAATACCACACTAAAAGCATTTGATTGCTTCTGCAATAATGGACACTGGTTTTTGTAATGACCGACTTGTTTACATCTATAACATGTCACAGTCTTATCACCTGTTACTTTTGATGTTGACGTGCTTCCACGTTTACTCTTTGGTTTCTGGTGCCTTTTGTTCGCAGCGAATGCAGCGCCGCTGGATTCTGTCTCGAAATTCGAAACCTCCATATCGATTAACTTCGATTTTATTGCGTCTGTGGTAATCGTAATGCCCGAATGCTCTATGGCCATAATCATTGGTGAAAATTTATCTGGCAAACCTGCTAATAATAATGATCCAATCCATTCATCCGTGATTGCAAATCCTGTGCCCTTTAATCTCTGAGCTGTCTCGACCACTTGTGTCACATATGAAGTCATGGAATCGCAATTTTCTTGTCGTAACGAGATTAAATGTCTAAGTAAGGTTATTTTCCTTGAAAAGCCTGAATCATCGAACATGATTTTCAGTTTTTTCCACAAATCGGAAGATGTTGTTGTTTCCTTAATATGCACGTACAATCCGGGATCAATCGTTAAAACTAGCTTCGCCTTAGTTTTTGCATCTTCTGTCGGTTTTGCTTCGAAACCATCCACCGGCTGTGATTTAATATAATTCGCCATGCCTTCGAGTACCAACAAATTCTCAACCGCATAACTCCACTCATCATAATTTTCCCTGCCTTTTAGCTTCGGAACACTTTGAATATAGTTTACAGCCATGTTTATACGAAAGGTTCAATTATTTTCATCTATAATTACTTATCTTTAATTTGAAAATTACTGAAAAGTACGGATTATTTGCCCATAACCTATTAAAACCCGTTGACTTTCCGTAATCGACTATCATTTATTTTCTATTTATTGACAAGTTACAACCTGTGGTACATAGTTGGCGCTTATTATATTTTGTTACTAGGATTACATTAAACTAACAAAATTAAGGAAACAAAGAAACATCGAAAAAAAATACACTTTAATATTTTTAATTTTTTTTTTAATTTTTTGATTTTATTTTTAATTTTATAACTTAATTTAATTTTTAATTAAATTTAAAAATTAGTGAAAAATAAAAAAAAATTATAGTAAAATTAAGGAAATAAAGAAACATCGAAAAAAATATACTTTTATTTTTTTAATTTTTTTTTTATTTTTAAATTATTTTTTGATTTTATTTTTAATTTTATAACTTAATTTAATTTTTAAAAATTAAAAAAATAGTTAAAAATAAAAAAAAATTATAGTAAAATTAAGGAAATAAAGAAACATCGAAAAAAAATACACTTTTATTTTTTTAATTTTTTTAATTTTTTTTAATTTTTAAATAATTTTTTGATTTTATTTAGAATTTTATAACTTAATTTAATTTTTAAAAATTTAAAAAAATAGTTAAAAATAAAAAAAAATTACAGTAAAATTAAGGAAATTATTTTGAATTTTATAATTTAATTTAATTTTTAAAAATTAAAATAACTAGTTAAAAATAAAAAAAAAATTATAGTAAAATTAAGGAAATAAAGAAACATCGGAAAAAATATACTTTTATTTTTTTAATTTTTTTTTAATTTTTAAATAATTTTTTGATTTTATTTTTAATTTTATAAATTAATGTAATTGTTAAAAATTTAAAAAAATAATTAAAAATAAAAATTTTTTTTGTAAAATTAAGGAAATAAAGAAACATCGAAAAAAAATATACTTTAATTTTTTTTTAATTTTTAAATAATTTTTTGATTTTATTTTTAATTTTATAACTTAATTTAATTTTTTAAAATTTAAAAAAATAGTTAAAAATAAAAAAAAATTATAGTAAAATTAATGAAATAAACAAACATCGAAAAAATATAAACTTTTATTTTTTTAATTTTAAAATAATTTTTTGATTTTATTTTTAATTTTATAATTTAATTTAATTTTTAAAAATAAAAAAAAAATAGTTAAAAACAAAAAAAATTTATAGTAAAATTAAGGAAATAAAGAAACATCGACAAAAAATATACTTTTAGTTTTTTAATTTTTTTTAATTTTTAAATCTTTTGATTTTATTTTTAATTTTATCAATTAATTTAATTTTTAAAAATTTAAAAAAATAGTTAAAAATAAAAAAAAATTAGAGTAAGATTGAAGAAATAAAGAAACATCGAAAAAGAATATACTTTAATTTTTGTAATTTTTTTTTAATTTTTAAATAATTTTTTGATTTTATTTTTAATTTTATAATTAAATTTAATTTTTAAAAATAAAAAAAAATAGTTAAAAACAAAAAAAAATTATAGTAAAATTAAGGAAATAAAGAAACATCGACAAAAAATATACTTTTAGTTTTTTAATTTTTTTTTAATTTTTAAATAATTTTTTGATTTTATTTTTAATTTTATAACTTAATTTTTAAAAATTAAAAAAATAGTTAAAAATAAAAAAAAATTATAGTAAAATTAAGAAAATAAAGAAACATCGAAAAAATATACTTTTAGTTTTTTAATTTTTTTTTAATTTTTAAATAATCTTTTGATTTTATTTTTAATTTTATAAATTAATTTAATTGTTAAAAATTTAAAAAAATAACTAAAAATAAAAAAAAGATTTTTTTAGTAAAATTAAGGAAATAAAGAAACATCGAAAAAAAATATACTTCAATTTTTTTAATTTTTTTTTAATTTTTAAATAATTTTTTGATTTTATTTTTAATTTTATAACTTAATTTAAGTTTTAAAAATTAAAAAAAATTATAGCCAAATTAAGGAAATAAAGAAACATTAAAAAAAAATATACTTTTATTTTTTTAATTTTTTTTTAATTTTTCAATAATTTGTTGATTTAATTTTTAATTTTATAACTTAATTTAATTTTTAAAAATTAAAAAAAATAGTAAAAAAACTAGAAAAAAAATAATAGTAAGATTGATGAAATAAAGAAACATCGAAAAAAATATGCTTTAATTTTTTAAATTTTTTTTTAATTTTTAAATAATTTTTTGATTTTATTTTTAATTTTATAACTTAATTTTTAAAAATTAAAAAAATAGTTAAAAATAAAAAAAAATTATAGTAAAATTAAGAAAATAAAGAAACATCGAAAAAATATATATTAAAAACAAAAAAAAAATAAAGTAAAATTAAGGAAATAAAGAAACATCGAAAAAAAATATACTTTTAGTTTTTTAATTTTTTTTTAATTTTTAAATTTTTTTTTGATTTTATTTTTAATTTTATAACTGAATTTAATTTTTAAAAATTTAAAAAAATAGTTAAAAATAAAAAAAAATTTTAGTAAAATTGAGGAAATAAAGAAACATCGAAAAAAATTAACTTTAATTTTTTTAATGTTTTTTTAATTTTTAAATAATTTTTGATTTAATTTTTAATTTTATAACTTAATTTAAGTTTTAAAAATTAAAAAAAATAGTTAAAAATAAAAAAAAATTATAGCCAAATTAAGGAAATAAAGAAACATTGAAAAAAAATATACTTTTATTTTTTTAATTTTTTTTTTAATTTTTAAATAATATGTTGATTTAATTTTTAATTTTATAACTTAATTTAATTTTTAAAAATTAAAAAAATAGTAAAAAAAACTAAACAAAAAATAATAGTAAGATTGATGAAATAAAGAAACATCGAAAAAAAATATGCTTTAATTTTTTTAATTTTTTTTTAATTTTTAAATAATTTTTTGATTTTATTTTTAATTTTATAACTTAATTTAATTTTTAAAAATTAAAAAAATATTTAAAAATAAAAAAAATATATAGTAAAATTAAGGAAATAAAGAAACATCGAAAACAAATATACTTTAATTTTTTTAATTTTGTTTTAATTTTTAAATAATCTTTGGATTTTTTTTTAATTTTATAAATTAATTTAATTTTTAAAAATTAAAATAAATAGTTAAAAATAAAAAAAAATTATAGTAAAATTAAGGAAATAAAGAAACATCGGAAAAAATATACTTTTATTTTTTTAATTTTTTTTAATTTTTAAATAATTTTTTGATTTTATTTTTAATTTTATAACTTAATTTAATTTTTAAAAATTTAAAAAAATAGTTAAAAATAAAAGAAAAATTTAGTAAAATTGAGGAAATAAAGAAACATCGAAAAAAATATACTTTAATTTTTTTAATTTTTAAATAATTATTTGATTTTATTTTTAATTTTATAACTTAATTTAATTTTTAAAAATTAAAAAAAATAGTTAAAAATAAAAAAAAATTATGGTAAAATTAAGGAAATAAAGAAACATTGAAAAAAAATATACTTTAATTTTTTTAATTTTTTTTTAATTTTTAAATAATTTGTTGATTTTATTCTTAATTTTATAAATTAATTTAATTTTTAAAAATGAAAAAAAATAGTTAAAGATAAAAAAAGTATAGTAAAATTAAGGAAATAAAGAAACAGCGAAAAAAAATATACTTTAATTTTTTTAATTTTTAAATAATTTTTTGATTTTATTTTTAATTTTATAACTTAATTTAATTTTTAAAAATTAAAAAAATAGTTAAATATAAAAAAAAATTATAGTAAAATTAAGGAAATAAAGAATCATCGGAAAAAATATACTTTTATTTTTTTAATTTTTTTTTAATTTTTAAATAATTTTTTGATTTTATTTTTAATTTTATAACTTAATTTAATTGTTAAAAATTTAAAAAAATAATTAAAAATAAAAATTTTTTTAGTAAAATTAAGGAAATAAAGAAACATCGAAAAAAAATATACTTTAATTTTTTAAATTTTTTTTAATTTTTAAATAATTTTTTGATTTAATTTTTAATTTTATAACTTAATTTAATTTTTAAAAATAAAAAAAATAGTTAAAGATAAGAAAAATTAGAGTAAGATTGAGGAAATAAAGAAACATCGAAAAAAAAACACTTTAATTTTTTTAATTTTGTTTAATTTTTAAATAATTTTTTGATTTTATTTTTAATTTTATAACTTAATTTAATTTTCAAAGATTAAAAAAATAGTTAAAAATAAAAAAAAAATATAGTAAAATTAAGGAAATAAAGAAACATTGAAAAAAAATATACTTTAATTTTTTTAATTTTTTTTAATTTTTAAATAATTTTTTGATTTTATTTTTAATTTTATAACTTAATTTAATTTTTAAAAATAAAAAAAATATTTAAAAATAAAAAAAAATTATAGTAAGATTGAGGAAATAAAGAAACATCGAAAAAAATATACTTTAATTTTTGTAATTTTTTTTTAATTTTTAAATAATTTTTTGATTTAATTTTAAAAATTAAAAAAAATAGTTAAAAATAAAAAAAAAATATAGTAAAATTAAGGAAATAAAGAAACATCGAAAAAAAATATACTTTAATTTTTTAAATTTTTTTTAATTTTTAAATAATTTTTTGATTTAATTTTTAATTTTATAACTTAATTTAATTTTTAAAAATTAAAATAAATAGTTAAAAATAAAAAAAAAATATAGTAAAATTAAGGAAATAAAGAAACATCGGAAAAAATATACTTTTATTTTTTTAATTTTTAAATAATTTTTTGATTTTATTTTTAATTGTATAAATTAATGTAATTTTTAAAAATTTAAAAAAATAATTAAAAATAAAATTTTTTTTTGTAAAATTAAGGAAATAAAGAAACATCGAAAAGAAATATACTTTAATTTTTTTAATTTTTTTTTAATTTTTAAATAATTTTTTGATTTTATTTTGAATTTTATAACTTAATTTAATTTTTAAGACTTTAAAAAAATAGTTAAAAATAAAAAAAAATTACAGTAAAATTAAGGAAATTATTTTTAATTTTATAATTTAATTTAATTTTTAAAAATTAAAATAACTAGTTAAAAATAAAAAAAAAATTATAGTAAAATTAAGGAAATAAAGAAACATCGGAAAAAATATACTTTTATTTTTTTAATTTTTTTTTAATTTTTAAATAATTTTTTGATTTTATTTTTAATTTTATAAATTAATGTAATTGTTAAAAATTTAAAAAAATAATTAAAAATAAAAATTTTTTTTGTAAAATTAAGGAAATAAAGAAACATCGAAAAAAAATATACTCTAATTTTTTTTTAATTTTTAAATAATTTTTTGATTTTATTTTTAATTTTATAACTTAATTTAATTTTTTAAAATTTAAAAAAATAGTTAAAAATAAAAAAAAATTATAGTAAAATTAATGAAATAAACAAACATCGAAAAAATATATACTTTTATTTTTTTAATTTTTAAATAATTTTTTGATTTTATTTTTAATTTTATAATTTAATTTGATTTTTAAAAATAAAAAAAAAATAGTTAAAAACAAAAAAAAATTATAGTAAAATTAAGGAAATAAAGAAACATCGACAAAAAATATACTTTTAGTTTTTAAATTTTTTTTAATTTTTAAATAATCTTGATTTTATTTTTAATTTTATCAATTAATTTAATTTTTAAAAATTTAAAAAAATAGTTAAAAATAAAAAAAAATTAGAGTAAGATTGAAGAAATAAAGAAACATCGAAAAAGAATATACTTTAATTTTTTTAATTTTTTTTTAATTTTTAAATAATTTTTTGATTTTATTTTTAATTTTATAATTTAATTTAATTTTTAAAAATAAAAAAAAATAGTTAAAAACAAAAAAAAATTATAGTAAAATTAAGGAAATAAAGAAACATCGACAAAAAATATAATTTTAGTTTTTTAATTTTTAAATAATTTTTTGATTTTATTTTTAATTTTATAACTTAATTTAATTTTTAAAAATTTAAAAAAATAGTTAAAAATAAAAAAAAATTTTAGTAAAATTGAGGAAATAAAGAAACATCGAAAAAAATATACTTTAATTTTTTTAATTTTTTTTTAATTTTTAAATAATTTTTTGATTTTATTTTTAATTTTATAATTTAATTTAATTTTTAAAAATAAAAAAAAAATAGTTAAAAACAAAAAAAAATTATAGTAAAATTAAGGAAATAAAGAAACATCGACAAAAAATATACTTTTAGTTTTTTAATTTTTTTTTAATTTTTAAATAATCTTGATTTTATTTTTAATTTTATAAATTAATTTAATTTTTAAAAATTTAAAAAAATAGTTAAAAATAAAAAAAAATTAGAGTAAGATTGAAGAAATAAAGAAACATCGAAAAAGAATATACTTTAATTTTTTTAATTTTTTGTTAATTTTTAAATAATTTTTTGATTTTATTTTTAATTTTATAACTTAATTTAATTTTTAAAAATTAAAAAAATAGTTAAAAATAAAAAAAAATTATAGTAAAATTAAGGAAATAAAGGAACATCGAAAAAAAATATACTTTAATTTTTTTAATTTTGTTTTAATTTTTAAATAATTTTTTGATTTAATTTTTAATTTTATAACTTAAATTAATTTTTAAAAATTTAAAAAAATAGTTAAAAATTAAGAAAAATTTCTGTAAAATTAAGGAAATAAAGAAACATCGAAAAAAATATACTTTTATTTTTTTAATTTTTTTAATTTTTTTTTTAATTTTTAAATAATTTTTTGATTTTATTTTGGATTTTATAACTTAATTTAATTTTTAAAAATTTAAAAAAATAGTTAAAAATAAAAAAAATTTGAGTAAAATTGAGGAAATAAAGAAACATCGCAAAAAATACACTTTTATTTTTTTAATTTTTTTAATTTTTTTTTTAATTTTTAAATAATTTTTTGATTTTATTTTGGATTTTATAACTTAATTTAATTTTTAAAAATTTAAAAAAATAGTTAAAAATAAAAAAAAAATTACAGTAAATTTAAGGAAATTATTTTTAATTTTATAATTTAATTTAATTTTTAAAAATTAAAATAAATTGTTAAAAAAAAAAAAAAAATTATAGTTAAATTAAGGAAATAAAGAAACATCGGAAAAAATATACATTTATCTTTTTAATTTTTTTTTAATTTTTAAATAATTTTTTGATTTTATTTTTAATTTTATAACTTAATTTAATGTTTTTAAATTTAAAAAAATAGTTAAAAAAAAAAAATTATAGTAAAATTAAGGAAATAAAGAAACATCGAAAAAATATATACTTTTATTTTTTTAATTTTTAAATAATTTTTTGATTTTATTTTTAATTTTATAATTTAATTTAATTTTTAAAAATAAAAAAAAAATAGTTAAAAACAAAAAAAAATTATAGTAAAATTAAGGAAAAAAAGAAACATCGACAAAAAATATACTTTTAGTTTTTTAATTTTTTTTTAATATTTAAATAATTTTTTGATTTTATTTTTAATTTTATAATTTAATTTAATTTTTAAAAATTTAAAAAAATAGTTAAAAATAAAAAAAAATTTGAGTAAAATTGAGGAAATAAAGAAACATCGAAAAAAATATACTTTAATTTTTTTAATTTTTTTTTAATTTTTAAATAATTTTTTGATTTTATTTTCAATTTTATAACTTAATTTAATTTTTAAAAATTAAAAAAAATAGTTAAAAATAAAAAAAAATTATAGTTAAATTAAGGAAATAAAGAAACATTGAAAAAAATATACTTTTTTTTTTTAATTTTTTTTTAATTTTTAAATAATTTTTTGATTTTATTTTTAATTTTATAATTTAATTTAATTTGTAAAAATTAAAAAAAATAGTTAAAGATAAAAAAAGTATAGTAAAATTAAGGAAATAAAGAAATAGCGAAAAAAATATACTTTTATTTTTGTTATTTTTTTTTTATTTTAAATAATTTTTTGATTTTATATTTAATTTTATAACTTAATTTAATTTTTAAAAATTAAAAAAAATAGTTAAAAATAAAAAAAAATTATAGTAAGATTGAGGAAATAAAGAAACATCGAAAAAAAATATACTTTAATTTTTTTAATTTTTTTTAAATTTTTAAATAATTTTTTGATTTTATGTTTAATTTTATAACTTAATTTAATTTTTAAAAATTTAAAAAAATAGTTAAAAATAAAAAAAATTTGAGTAAAATTGAGGAAATAAAGAAACATCGAAAAAAAATATACTTTTATTTTTTTAATTTTTTTTTAATTTTTAAATAATTTTTGATTTTAATTTTTAATTTTATAACTTAATTTAATTTTTAAAAATTAAAAAAAATAGTTAAAAATTAAAAAAAAATATAGTAGAATTAAGGAAATAAAGAAACATCGAAAAAAATATACTTTTATTTTTGAAATTTTTTTTTAATTTTTAAATAATTTTTTGATTTTATTTTTAATTTTATAAATTAATTTAATTTTTAAAAATTAAAAAAAATAGTTAAAAATAAAAAAAATTATAGTAAAATTAAGGATATTAAGAAACATCGAAAAAAAATATACTTTTATTTTTTTAATTTTTTTTTAATTTTTAAATAATTTTTTGATTTAATTTTTAATTTTATAACTTAAATTAATTTTTAAAAATTTAAAAAAATAGTTAAAAATTAAGAAAAATTTCTGTAAAATTAAGGAAATAAAGAAACATCGAAAAAAATATACTTTTATTTTTTTAATTTTTTTTTAATTTTTAAATAATTTTTTGATTTTATTTTTAATTTTTTTTAATTTTTTTTTAATTTTTAAATAATTTTTTGATTTAATTTTTAATTTCATAAATTAATTTAATTTTTAAAAATTTAAAAAAATAGTTAAAAATAAAAAAAAATTATAGTAAAATTAAGGAAATAAAGAAACATCGAAAAAAAATAAACTTTTATTTTTTTAATTTTTTTTAATTTTTAAATAATTTTTTGATTTTATTTAGAATTTTATAACTTTATTTAATTTTTAAAAATTTAAAAAAATAGTTAAAAATAAAAAAAAAATATAATAAAATTAAGGAAATAAAGAAACATCGAAAAAAATACACTTTTATTTTTTTAATTTTTTTTAATTCTTAAATAATTTTTTGATTTTATTTTGAATTTTATAACTTAATTTAATTTTTAAAAATTTAAAAAAATAGTTAAAAATAAAAAAAAATTACAGTAAAATTAAGGAAATTATTTTTAATTTTATAATTTAATTTAATTTTTAAAAATTAAAATAAATAGTTAAAAATAAAAAAAAAATTATAGTAAAATTAAGGAAATAAAGAAACATCGGAAAAAATATACTTTAATTTTTGTAATTTTTTTTTAATTTTTAAATAATTTTTTTATTTTATTTTAATAATTAAAAAAAATAGTTAAGAATAAAAAAAAATTATAGTAAAATTAAGGAAATAATTTTATAAATTAATTTAATTTTTACAAATGAAAAAAAATAGTTAAAGATAAAAAAAGTATAGTAAAATTAAGGAAATAAAGAAACAGCGAAAAAAAATATACTTTTATTTTTTTTATTTTTTTTTTATTTTTAAATAATTTTTTGATTTTATTTTTAATTTTACAACTTAATTAAATTTAAAAAAAAAATTTTATTTAATTTTTAAATAATTTTTTGATTTAATTTTTAATTTTATAATTTAATTTAATTTTTAAAAATTTAAAAAAATAGTTAAAGATAAAAAAAATTAGAGTAAGATTGAGGAAATAAAGTAACATCGAAAAAAATATACTTTAATTTTTTAAATTTTTTTTTAATTTTTAAATAATTTTTTGATTTTATTTTTAATTTTATAACTTAATTTAATTTTTACAAATTAAAAAAATAGTTAAAAATAAAAAAAAATTATAGTAAAATTAAGGAAATAAAGGAATATCGAAAACAAATATACTTTAATTTTTTTAATTTTGTTTTAATTTTTAAATAATTTTTTGATTTTATTTTAAAAATTAAAAAAAATAGTTAAAATAAAAAAAAAATATAGTAAAATTAAGGAAATAAAGAAACATCGAAAAAAAATATACTTTAATTTTTTAAATTTTTTTAAATTTTTAAATAATTTTTTGATTTTATTTTTAATTTTATAACTTAATTTAATTTTTAAAAATAAAAAAAATATTTAAAAATAAAAAAAAATTATAGTAAGATTGAGGAAATAAAGAAACATCGAAAAAAATATACTTTAATTTTTGTAATTTTTTTTTAATTTTTAAATAATTTTTTGATTTTATTTTAAAAATTAAAAAAAATAGTTAAAAATAAAAAAAAAATATAGTAAAATTAAGGAAATAAAGAAACATCGAAAAAAAATATACTTTAATTTTTTAAATTTTTTTTAATTTTTAAATAATTTTTTGATTTAATTTTTAATTTTATAACTTAATTTAATTTTTAAAAATTAAAATAAATAGTTAAAAATAAAAAAAAAAATATAGTAAAATTAAGGAAATAAAGAAACATCGGAAAAAATATACTTTTATTTTTTTAATTTTTAAATAATTTTTTGATTTTATTTTTAATTGTATAAATTAATGTAATTTTTAAAAATTTAAAAAAATAATTAAAAATAAAATTTTTTTTTGTAAAATTAAGGAAATAAAGAAACATCGAAAAAAAATATACTTTAATTTTTTTAATTTTTTTTTAATTTTTAAATAATTTTTTGATTTTATTTTGAATTTTATAACTTAATTTAATTTTTAAGAATTTAAAAAAATAGTTAAAAATAAAAAAAAATTACAGTAAAATTAAGGAAATTATTTTAATTTTATAATTTAATTTAATTTTTAAAAATTAAAATAACTAGTTAAAAATAAAAAAAAAATTATAGTAAAATTAAGGAAATAAAGAAACACCGGAAAAAATATACTTTTATTTTTTTAATTTTTTTTTAATTTTTAAATAATTTTTTGATTTTATTTTTAATTTTATAAATTAATGTAATTGTTAAAAATTTAAAAAAATAATTAAAAATAAAAATTTTTTTTGTAAAATTAAGGAAATAAAGAAACATCGAAAAAAAATATACTCTAATTTTTTTTTAATTTTTAAATAATTTTTTGATTTTATTTTTAATTTTATAACTTAATTTAATTTTTTAAAATTTAAAAAAATAGTTAAAAATAAAAAAAAATTATAGTAAAATTAATGAAATAAACAAACATCGAAAAAATATATACTTTTATTTTTTTAATTTTTAAATAATTTTTTGATTTTATTTTTAATTTTATAATTTAATTTAATTTTTAAAAATAAAAAAAAAATAGTTAAAAACAAAAAAAAATTATAGTAAAATTAAGGAAATAAAGAAACATCGACAAAAAATATACTTTTAGTTTTTAAATTTTTTTTAATTTTTAAATAATCTTTTGATTTTATTTTTAATTTTATCAATTAATTTAATTTTTAAAAATTTAAAAAAATAGTTAAAAATAAAAAAAAATTAGAGTAAGATTGAAGAAATAAAGAAACATCGAAAAAGAATATACTTTAATTTTTTTAATTTTTTTTTAATTTTTAAATAATTTTTTGATTTTATTTTTAATTTTATAATTTAATTTAATTTTTAAAAATAAAAAAAAAAATAGTTAAAAACAAAAAAAAATTATAGTAAAATTAAGGAAATAAAGAAACATCGACAAAAAATATAATTTTAGTTTTTTAATTTTTAAATAATTTTTTGATTTTATTTTTAATTTTATAACTTAATTTAATTTTTAAAAATTTAAAAAAATAGTTAAAAATAAAAAAAAATTTTAGTAAAATTGAGGAAATAAAGAAACATCGAAAAAAATATACTTTAATTTTTTTAATTTTTTTTTAATTTTTAAATAATTTTTTGATTTTATTTTTGATTTTATAATTTAATTTAATTTTTAAAAATAAAAAAAAAATAGTTAAAAACAAAAAAAAATTATAGTAAAATTAAGGAAATAAAGAAACATCGACAAAAAATATACTTTTAGTTTTTTAATTTTTTTTTAATTTTTAAATAATCTTGATTTTATTTTTAATTTTATAAATTAATTTAATTTTTAAAAATTTAAAAAAATAGTTAAAAATAAAAAAAAATTAGAGTAAGATTGAAGAAATAAAGAAACATCGAAAAAGAATATACTTTAATTTTTTTAATTTTTTGTTAATTTTTAAATAATTTTTTGATTTTATTTTTAATTTTATAACTTAATTTAATTTTTAAAAATTAAAAAAATAGTTAAAAATAAAAAAAAATTATAGTAAAATTAAGGAAATAAAGGAACATCGAAAAAAAATATACTTTAATTTTTTTAATTTTGTTTTAATTTTTAAATAATTTTTTGATTTAATTTTTAATTTTATAATTTAATTTAATTTTTAAAAATTAAAATAAATAGTTAAAAATAAAAAAAAATTGTAGTAAAATTAAGGAAATAAAGAAACATCGGAAAAAATGTACTATTATTTTTTTAATTTTTAAATAATTTTTTGATTTACTTTTTAATTTTATAACTTAATTTAATTTTTAAAAATTAAAAAAAATAGTTAAAAATAAAAAAAAATTATAGTAAAATTAAGGAAATAAAGAAACATCGCAAAAAATACACTTTTATTTTTTTAATTGTTTTAATTTTTTTTTTAATTTTTAAATAATTTTTTGATTTTATTTTGGATTTTATAACTTAATTTAATTTTTAAAAATTAAAAAAAATAGTTAAAAATAAAAAAAAAATTACAGTAAAATTAAGGAAATTATTTTTAATTTTATAATTTAATTTAATTTTTAAAAATTAAAATAAATTGTTAAAAATAAAAAAAAAATTATAGTAAAATTAAGGAAATAAAGAAACATCGGAAAAAATATACATTTATCTTTTTAATTTTTTTTTAATTTTTAAATAATTTTTTGATTTTATTTTTAATTTTATAACTTAATTTAATGTTTTTAAATTTAAAAAAATAGTTAAAAAAAGAAACATCGAAAAAATATATACTTTTATTTTTTTAATTTTTAAATAATTTTTTGATTTTATTTTTAATTTTATAATTTAATTTAATTTTTAAAAATAAAAATAAAATAGTTAAAAACAAAAAAAAATTATAGTAAAATTAAGGAAAAAAAGAAACATCGACAAAAAATATACTTTTAGTTTTTTAATTTTTTTTTAATTTTTAAATAATTTTTTGATTTTATTTTTAATTTTATAATTTAATTTAATTTTTAAAAATTTAAAAAAATAGTTAAAAATAAAAAAAAATTTGAGTAAAATTGAGGAAATAAAGAAACATCGAAAAAAATATACTTTAATTTTTTTTAATTTTTAAATAATTTTTTGATTTTATTTTCAATTTTATAACTTAATTTAATTTTTAAAAATTACAAAAAATAGTTAAAAATAAAAAAAAATTATAGTAAAATTAAGGAAATAAAGAAACATTGAAAAAAATATACTTTTTTTTTTTTAATTTTTTTTTAATTTTTAAATAATTTTTTGATTTTATTTTTAATTTTATAACTTAATTTAATTTGTAAAAATTAAAAAAAAAAAGTTAAAATAAAAAAAAATTATAGTAAAATTAAGGAAATAAAGAAACATCGAAAACAAATATACTTTAATTTTTTTAATTTTGTTTTAATTTTTAAATAATTTTCTGATTGTTTTTTTAATTTTATAAATTAATTTAATTTTTAAAAATTAAAATAAATAGTTAAAAATAAAAAAAAATTATAGTAAAATTTAGGAAATAGAGAAACATCGGAAAAAATATACTTTTATTTTTTAAATTTTTTTTTAATTTTTAAAAAATTTGTTGATTTTATTTTTAATTTTATAAATTAATTTAATTTTTAGAAATGAAAAAAAATAGTTAAAGATAAAAAAAGTATAGTAAAATTAAGGAAATAAAGAAATAGCGAAAAAAATATACTTTTATTTTTGTTATTTTTTTTTTATTTTAAATAATTTTTTGATTTTATATTTAATTTTATAACTTAATTTAATTTTTAAAAAATAAAAAAAATAGTTAAAAATAAAAAAAAATTATAGTAAGATTGAGGAAATAAAGAAACATCGAAAAAAAATATACTTTAATTTTTTTAATTTTTTTTTAATTTTTAAATAATTTTTTGATTTTATGTTTAATTTTATAACTTAATTTAATTTTTAAAAATTTAAAAAAATAGTTAAAAATAAAAAAAATTTGGGTAAAATTGAGGAAATAAAGAAACATCGAAAAAAAATATACTTTTATTTTTTTAATTTTTTTTTAATTTTTAAATAATTTTTGATTTTAATTTTTAATTTTATAACTTAATTTAATTTTTAAAAATTAAAAAAAATAGTTAAAAATTAAAAAAAAATATAGTAGAATTAAGGAAATAAAGAAACATCGAAAAAAATATACTTTTATTTTTGAAATTTTTTTTTAATTTTTAAATAATTTTTTGATTTTATTTTTAATTTTATAAATTAATTTAATTTTTAAAAATTAAAAAAAATAGTTAAAAATAAAAAAAATTATAGTAAAATTAAGGATATTAAGAAACATCGAAAAAAAATATACTTTTATTTTTTTAATTTTTTTTTAATTTTTAAATAATTTTTTGATTTAATTTTTAATTTTATAACTTAAATTAATTTTTAAAAATTTAAAAAAATAGTTAAAAATTAAGAAAAATTTCTGTAAAATTAAGGAAATAAAGAAACATCGAAAAAAATATACATTTATTTTTTTAATTTTTTTTTAATTTTTAAATAATTTTTTGATTTTATTTTTAATTTTTTTTAATTTTTTTTTAATTTTTAAATAATTTTTTGATTTAATTTTTAATTTCATAAATTAATTTAATTTTTAAAAATTTAAAAAAATATTTAAAAATAAAAAAAAATTTTAGTAAAATTAAGGAAACAAAGAAACATCGAAAAAAAATACACTTTAATATTTTTAATTTTTTTTTTAATTTTTTTGATTTTATTTTTAATTTTATAACTTAATTTAATTTTTAATTAAATTTAAAAATTAGTGAAAAATAAAAAAAAATTATAGTAAAATTAAGGAAATAAAGAAACATCGAAAAAAATATACTTTTATTTTTTTAATTTTTTTTTTATTTTTAAATTATTTTTTGATTTTATTTTTAATTTTATAACTTAATTTAATTTTTAAAAATTAAAAAAATAGTTAAAAATAAAAAAAAATTATAGTAAAATTAAGGAAATAAAGAAACATCGAAAAAAAATACACTTTTATTTTTTTAATTTTTTTTAATTTTTAAATAATTTTTTGATTTTATTTAGAATTTTATAACTTAATTTAATTTTTAAAAATTTAAAAAAATAGTTAAAAATAAAAAAAAATTATAATAAATTTAAGGAAATAAAGAAACATCGAAAAAAATACACTTTTATTTTTTTAATTTTTTTTTAATTCTTAAATAATTTTTTGATTTTATTTTGAATTTTATAACTTAATTTAATTTTTAAAAATTTAAAAAAATAGTTAAAAATAAAAAAAAATTACAGTAAAATTAAGGAAATTATTTTTAATTTTATAATTTAATTTAATTTTTAAAAATTAAAATAAATAGTTAAAAATAAAAAAAAAATTATAGTAAAATTAAGGAAATAAAGAAACATCGGAAAAAATATACTTTAATTTTTGTAATTTTTTTTTAATTTTTAATTAATTTTTTTATTTTATTTTAATAATTAAAAAAAATAGTTAAAAATAAAAAAAATTATAGTAAAATTAAGGAAATAATTTTATAAATTAATTTAATTTTTACAAATGAAAAAAAATAGTTAAAGATAAAAAAAGTATAGTAAAATTAAGGAAATAAAGAAACAGCGAAAAAAAATATACTTTTATTTTTTTTATTTTTTTTTATTTTTAAATAATTTTTTGATTTTATTTTTAATTTTACAACTTAATTAAATTTAAAAAAAAAATTTTTTTAATTTTTAAATAATTTTTTGATTTAATTTTTAATTTTATAATTTAATTTAATTTTTAAAAATTAAAAAAAATAGTTAAAGATAAAAAAAATTAGAGTAAGATTGAGGAAATAAAGAAACATCGAAAAAAATATACTTTAATTTTTTAAATTTTTTTTTAATTTTTAAATAATTTTTTGATTTTATTTTTAATTTTATAACTTAATTTAATTTTTACAAATTAAAAAAATAGTTAAAAATAAAAAAAAATTATAGTAAAATTAAGGAAATAAAGGAATATCGAAAACAAATCTACTTTAATTTTTTTAATTTTGTTTTAATTTTTAAATAATTTTTTGATTTAATTTTTAATTTTATAATTTAATTTAATTTTTAAAAATTAAAATTAGTTAAAAATAAAAAAAAATTATAGTAAAATTAAGGAAATAAAGAAACATCGGAAAAAATATACTATTATTTTTTTAATTTTTAAATAATTTTTTGATTTACTTTTTAATTTTATAACTTAATTTAATTTTTAAAAATAAAAAAAATATTTAAAAATAAAAAAAATTATAGTAAAATTAAGGAAATAAAGAAACATCGAAAAAAAAATACTTTTTTTTTTTAATTTTTTTTTAATTTTTAAATAATGTTTTGATTTTATTTTTAATTTTATAACTTAATTTAATTTTTAAAAATTTAAAAAAACAGTTAAAAATAAAACAAATTTTAGTAAAATTAAGGAAATAAAGAAAGATCGAAAAAAATATACTTTAATTATTATTAATTTTTTTTTAATTTTTAAAAATTTAAAAAATAGTTAAAAATAAAAAAAAATTATAGTAAAATTAAGGAAATAAAGAAACATCGAAAAAAAAAATACTTTAATTTTTGTAATTTTTTTTTAATTTTAAAATAATTTGTTGATTTTATTTTTAATTTTATAACTTAATTTAACTTTTAAAAATTAAAAAAAATTATAGTAAAATTTAGGAAATAAAGAAATCCCGAAAAAAATATACTTTAATTTCTTTAATTTTTTTTTAATTTTTAAATAATTTTTTGATTTAATTTTTAATTTTATAACTTAATTTAATTTTTAAAAATTTAAAAAAAAAGTTAAAAATAAAACAAATTTTAGTAAAATTAAGGAAATAAAGAAACATCGAAAACAAATATACTTTAATTTTTTTAATTTTGTTTTAATTTTTAAATAATCTTTGGATTTCTTTTTAATTTTATAAATTAATTTAATTTTTAAAAATTAAAATAAATAGTTAAAAATCAAAAAAAATTATAGTAAAATTAAGGAAATAAAGAAACATCGGAAAAAATATACTTTTATTTTTTTAATTTTTTTTAATTTTTAAATAATTTTTTGATTTTATTTTGAATTTTATAACTTAATTTAATTTTTAAAAATTTAAAAAAATAGTTAAAAATAAAAAAAAATTACAGTAAAATTAAGGAAATTATTTTTAATTTTATAATTTAATTTAATTTTTAAAAATTAAAATAAATAGTTAAAAATAAAAAAAAAATTATAGTAAAATTAAGGAAATAAAGAAACATCGGAAAAAATATACTTTAATTTTTGTAATTTTTTTTTAATTTTTAAATAATTTTTTTATTTTATTTTAATAATTAAAAAAAATAGTTAAAAATAAAAAAAATTATAGTAAAATTAAGGAAATAAAGAAAGATCGAAAAAAATATTCTTTAATCTTTTTAATTTTTTTTTAATTTTTAAATAATTTTTTGATTTTATTTTTAATTTTATAACTTAATTTAATTTTTAAAAATTTAAAAAAAAAGTTAAAAATAAAACAAATTTTAGTAAAATTAAGGAAATAAAGAAACATCGAAAAAAAATATACTTTAATTTTTTTAAATTTTTTTTTAATTTTTAAATAATCTTTTGATTTTATTTTTAATTATATAACTTAATTTAATTTTTAAAAGTTAAAAAAAAATAGTTAAAAATAAAAAAAAATTATAGTAAAATTAAGGAAATAAAGAAACATCGAAAAAAAAAATACTTTAATTTTTGTAATTTTTTTTTAATTTTAAAATAATTTGTTGATTTTATTTTTAATTTTATAACTTAATTTAACTTTTAAAAATTAAAAAAAATTATAGTAAAATTTAGGAAATAAAGAAATCCCGAAAAAAATATACTTTAATTTCTTTAATTTTTTTTTAATTTTTAAATAATTTTTTGATTTAATTTTTAATTTTATAACTTAATTTAATTTTTAAAAATTTAAAAAAAAAGTTAAAAATAAAACAAATTTTAGTAAAATTAAGGAAATAAAGAAACATCGAAAACAAATAGACTTTAATTTTTTTAATTTTGTTTTAATTTTTAAATAATCTTTGGATTTCTTTTTAATTTTATAAATTAATTTAATTTTTAAAAATTTAAATAAATAGTTAAAAATCAAAAAAAATTATAGTAAAATTAAGGAAATAAAGAAACATCGGAAAAAATATACTTTTATTTTTTTAATTTTTTTTAATTTTTAAATAATTTTTTGATTTTATTTTTAATTTTATAATTTAACTTAATTTTTAAAAATTTAAAAAAATAGTTAAAAATAAAAAAAAATTTTAGTAAAATTGAGGAAATAAAGAAACATCGAAAAAAATATACTTTAATTTTTTTAATTTTTAAATAATTATTTGATTTTATTTTTAATTTTATAACAATTTAATTTTTAAAAATTAAAAAAAATAGTTAAAAATAAAAAAAAATTATGGTAAAATTAATTAAGGAAATAAAGAAACATTGAAAAAATATATACTTGTATTTTTTTAATTTTTTTTTAAATTTTTAAATAATTTGTTGATTTTATTTTTAATTTTATAAATTAATTTAATTTTTAAAAATGAAAAAAAATAGTTAAAGATAAAAAAAGTATAGTAAAATTAAGGAAATAAAGAAACAGCGAAAAAAAATATACTTTTATTTTTTTTATTTTTAAATAATTTTTTGATTTTATTTTTAATTTTATAACCTAATTTAATTTTTAAAAATTAAAAAAAATAGTTAAAGATAAGAAAAATTAGAGTAAGATTGAGGAAATAAAGAAACATCGAAAAAAAAAACATTTTAATTTTTTTAATTTTGTTTAATTTTTAAATAATTTTTTGATTTTATTTTTAATTTTATAACTTAATTTAATTTTCAAAGATTAAAAAAATAGTTAAAAATAAAAAAAAAATAAAGTAAAATTAAGGAAATAAAGAAACATCGGAAAAAATATACTTTAATTATTTTTAATTTTTTTTTAATTTTTAAAAATTTAAAAAATAGTTAAAAATAAAAAAAAATTATAGTAAAATTAAGGAAATAAAGAAACACCGAAAAAAAATATACTTTAATTTTTTTAATTTTTTTTAAATTTTTAAATAATTTTTTAATTTTATTTTTAATTTTATAACTTAATTTAATTTTTAAAAATAAAAAAAAAATAGTAAAAAAACTAAAAAAAAAAATAATAGTAAGACTGATGAAATAAAGAAACATCGAAAAAAAATATGCTATAATTTTTTTATTTTTTTTTTTATTTTTAAATAATTTTTTGATTAAATTTTTAATTTTATAACTTAATTTAATTTTTAAAAATTAAAAAAATAGTTAAAAATAAAAAAAAATATAGTAAAATTAAGGAAATAAAGAAACATCGAAAACAAATATACTTTCAGTTTTTTAATTTTGTTTTAATTTTTAAATAATTTTTTGATTTTTTTTTAATTTTATAAATTAATTTAATTTTTAAAAATTAAAATAAAGAGTTAAAAATAAAAAAAAATTATAGTAAAATTAAGGAAATAAAGAAACATCGGAAAAAATATACTTTTATTTTTTAATTTTTTTTTAATTTTTAAATAATTTTTTGATTTTATTTTTAATTTTTAGAAATGAAAAAAAATAGTTAAAGATAAAAAAAGTATAGTAAAATTAAGGAAATAAAGAAACAGCGAAAAAAATATACTTTTATTTTTGTTATTTTTTTTATTTTTAAATAATTTTTTGATTTTATATTTAATTTTATAAGTTAATTTAATTTTTAAAAATTAAAAAAAAATAGTTAAAAATAAAAAAAAATTATAGTAAGATTGAAGAAATAAAGAAACATCGAAAAAAAATATACTTTAATTTTTTTAATTTTTTTTTAATTTTTAAATAATTTTTTGATTTACTTTTTAATTTTATAACTTAATTTAATTTTTAAAAATTAAAAAAATATTTAAAAATAAAAAAAAATTATAGTAAAATTAAGGAAATAAAGAAACATCGAAAAAAATATACTTTAATTTTTGTAATTTTTTTTTAATTTTTAAATAATCTTTTGATTTTATTTTTAATTTTATAATTTAATTTAATTTTTAAAAATTAACATAAATAGTTAAAAATAAAAAAAAAATGTAGTAAAATTAAGGAAATAAAGAAACATCGGAAAAAATGTACTATTATATTTTTAATTTTTAAATAATTTTTTGATTTACTTTTTAATTTTATAACTTAATTTAATTTTTAAAAATTAAAAAAAAATAGTTCAAAATAAAAAAAAATTATAGTAAAATTAAGGAAATAAAGAAACATCGCAAAAAATACACTTTTATTTTTTTAATTTTTTTAATTTTTATTTTTAATTTTTAAATAATTTTTTGATTAAATTTTTAATTTTATAACTTAATTTAATTTTTAAAAATTAAAAAAATAGTTAAAAATAAAAAAAAATATAGTAAAATTAAGGAAATAAAGAAACATCGAAAACAAATATACTTTCAGTTTTTTAATTTTGTTTTAATTTTTAAATAATTTTTTGATTTTTTTTTAATTTTATAAATTAATTTAATTTTTAAAAATTAAAATAAAGAGTTAAAAATAAAAAAAAATTATAGTAAAATTAAGGAAATAAAGAAACATCGGAAAAAATATACTTTTATTTTTTAATTTTTTTTTAATTTTTAAATAATTTTTTGATTTTATTTTTAATTTTTAGAAATGAAAAAAAATAGTTAAAGATAAAAAAGTATAGTAAAATTAAGGAAATAAAGAAACAGCGAAAAAAATATACTTTTATTTTTGTTATTTTTTTTATTTTTAAATAATTTTTTGATTTTATATTTAATTTTATAAGTTAATTTAATTTTTAAAAATTAAAAAAAAATAGTTAAAAATAAAAAAAAATTATAGTAAGATTGAAGAAATAAAGAAACATCGAAAAAAAATATACTTTAATTTTTTTAATTTTTTTTTAATTTTTAAATAATTTTTTGATTTACTTTTTAATTTTATAACTTAATTTAATTTTTAAAAATTAAAAAAATAGTTAAAAATAAAAAAAAATATAGTAAAATTAAGGAAATAAAGAAACATCGAAAACAAATATACTTTCAGTTTTTTAATTTTGTTTTAATTTTTAAATAATTTTTTGATTTTTTTTTAATTTTATAAATTAATTTAATTTTTAAAAATTAAAATAAAGAGTTAAAAATAAAAAAAAATTATAGTAAGATTGAGGAAATAAAGAAACATCGAAAAAAATATACTTTAATTTTTGTAATTTTTTTTTAATTTTTAAATAATTTTTTGATTTTATTTTAAAAATTAAAAAAAATAGTTAAAAATAAAAAAAAATTATAGTAAAATTAACGAAATAAAGAAACATCGAAAAAAATACACTTTTATTTTTTTAATTTTTTTTTAATTTTTAAATAATTTTTTGATTTTATTTTGAATTTGATAACTTATTTTAATTTTTAAAAATTAAAAAAAATAGTTAAAAATAAAAAAAAATTATAGTAAGAGTGAGGAAATAAAGAAACATCGAAAAAAAATATACTTTAATTTTTTTAAATTTTTTTCTAATTTTTAAATAGTTTTTTGATTTACTTTTTAATTTTATAACTGAATTAAATTTTTAAAAATAAAAAAAAATATTTAAAAATAAAAAAAAATTATAGTAAAATTAAGGAAATAAAGAAACATCGAAAAAAATATACTTTAATTTTTTTAATTTTTTTTTAATTTTTAAATAATTTTTTGATTTTATTTTTAATTTTATAACTTAATTTAATTTTTAAAAATTAAAAAAATAGTTAAAAATAAAAAAAAATTATAGTAAAATTAAGGAAATAAAGAAACATCGAAAACAAATATACTTTAATTTTTTTAATTTTGTTTTATTTTTAAATTTTTTGATTGTTTTTTAATTTTATAAATTAATTTAATTTTTAAAAATTAAAATAAATAGTTAAAAATAAAAAAAATTATAGTAAAATTTAGGAAATAGAGAAACATCGGAAAAAATATACTTTTATTTTTTAAATTTTTTTTTAATTTTTAAATAATTTTTTGATTTTATTTTTAATTTTATAAATTAATTTAATTTTTAGAAATGAAAAAAAATAGTTAAAGATAAAAAGAGTATAGTAAAATTAAGGAAATAAAGAAATAGCGAAAAAAATATACTTTTATTTTTGTTATTTTTTTTTATTTTTAAATAATTTTTTGATTTTATATTTAATTTTATAACTTAATTTAATTTTTAAAAATTAAAAAAAATAGTTAAAAATAAAAAAAAATTATAGTAAGATTGAGGAAATAAAGAAACATCGAAAAAAAATATACTTTAATTTTTTTAATTTTTTTTTAATTTTTAAATAATTTTTTGATTTTATTTTTAATTTTATAACTTAATTTAATTTTTAAAAATTTAAAAAAATAGTTAAAAATAAAAAAAATTGGAGTAAAATTGAGGAAATAAAGAAACATCGAAAAAAATATACTTTAATTTTTTTAATTTTTTTTTAATTTTTAAATAATTTTTTGATTTTATTTTTAATTTTATAACTTAATTTAATTTGTAAAAATTAAAAAAAAAAGGTTAAAATAAAAAAAAATTATAGTAAAATTAAGGAAATAAAGAAACATCGAAAACAAATATACTTTAATTTTTTTAATTTTGTTTTAATTTTTAAATAATTTTTTGATTGTTTTTTTACATCGAAAAAAAATATACTTTAATTCTTTTAATTTTTTTTCAATTTTTAAATAATTTTTTGATTTAATTTTTAATTTTATAACTTAATTTAATTTTTAAAAATGAAAAAAAATAGTTAAAAATAAAAAAAGTATAGTAAAATTAAGGAAATAAAGAAACAGCGAAAAAAAATATACTTTAATTTTTTTAATTTTTAAATAATTTTTTGATTTTATTTTTAATTTTATAACTTAATTTAATTTTTAAAAATTAAAAAAATAGTTAAATATAAAAAAAAATTATAGTAAAATTAAGGAAATAAAGAAACATTGAAAAAATAAAAATAAAAAAAAATTTGAGTAAAATTGAGGAAATAAAGAAACATCGAAAAAAATATACTTTAATTTTTTTAATTTTTTTTTAATTTTTAAATAATTTTTTGATTTTATTTTCAATTTTATAACTTAATTTAATTTTTAAAAATTAAAAAAAATAGTTAAAAATAAAAAAAAATTATAGTAAAATTAAGGAAATAAAGAAACATTGAAAAAAATATACTTTTTTTTTTTAATTTTTTTTTAATTTTTAAATAATTTTTTGATTTTATTTTTAATTTTATAACTTAATTTAATTTTTAAAAATTTAAAAAAATAGTTAAAAATAAAAAAAATTTGAGTAAAATTGAGGAAATAAAGAAACATCGAAAAAAAATATACTTTTATTTTTTTAATTTTTTTTTAATTTTTAAATAATTTTCTGATTGTTTTTTTAATTTTATAAATTAATTTAATTTTTAAAAATTAAAATAAATAGTTAAAAATAAAAAAAAATTATAGTAAAATTTAGGAAATAGAGAAACATCGGAAAAAATATACTTTTATTTTTTAAATTTTTTTTTAATTTTTAAATAATTTTTTGATTTTATTTTTAATTTTATAAATTAATTTAATTTTTAGAAATGAAAAAAAATAGTTAAAGATAAAAAAAGTATAGTAAAATTAAGGAAATAAAGAAATAGCGAAAAAAATATACTTTTATTTTTGTTATTTTTTTTTTATTTTAAATAATTTTTTGATTTTATATTTAATTTTATAACTTAATTTAATCTTTAAAAATTAAAAAAAATAGTTAAAAATAAAAAAAAATTATAGTAAGATTGAGGAAATAAAGAAACATCGAAAAAAAATATACTTTAATTTTTTTAATTTTTTTTTAATTTTTAAATAATTTTTTGATTTTATGTTTAATTTTATAACTTAATTTAATTTTTAAAAATTTAAAAAAATAGTTAAAAATAAAAAAAATTTGAGTAAAATTGAGGAAATAAAGAAACATCGAAAAAAATATACTTTAATTTTTTTAATTTTTTTTTAATTTTTAAATAATTTTTTGATTTTATTTTCAATTTTATAACTTAATTTAATTTTTAAAAATAAAAAAAATAGTTAAAGATAAGAAAAATTAGAGTAAGATTGAGGAAATAAAGAAACATCGAAAAAAAAACACTTTAATTTTTTTAATTTTGTTTAATTTTTAAATAATTTTTTGATTTTATTTTTAATTTTATAACTTAATTTAATTTGTAAAAATTAAAAAAAAAAAGTTAAAATAAAAAAAAATTATAGTAAAATTAAGGAAATAAAGAAACATCGAAAACAAATATACTTTAATTTTTTTAATTTTGTTTTAATTTTTAAATAATTTCCTGATTGTTTTTTTAATTTTATAAATTAATTTAATTTTTAAAAATTAAAATAAATAGTTAAAAATAAAAAAAAATTATAGTAAAATTTAGGAAATAGAGAAACATCGGAAAAAATATACTTTTATTTTTTAAATTTTTTTTTAATTTTTAAATAATTTTTTGATTTTATTTTTAATTTTATAAATTAATTTAATTTTTAGAAATGAAAAAAAATAGTTAAAGATAAAAAAAGTATAGTAAAATTAAGGAAATAAAGAAATAGCGAAAAAAATATACTTTTATTTTTGTTATTTTTTTTTTATTTTAAATAATTTTTTGATTTTATATTTAATTTTATAACTTAATTTAATCTTTAAAAATTAAAAAAAAATAGTTAAAAATAAAAAAAAATTATAGTAAGATTGAGGAAATAAAGAAACATCGAAAAAAAATATACTTTAATTTTTTTAATTTTTTTTTAATTTTTAAATAATTTTTTGATTTTATGTTTAATTTTATAACTTAATTTAATTTTTAAAAATTTAAAAAAATAGTTAAAAATAAAAAAAATTTGAGTAAAATTGAGGAGATAAAGAAACATCGAAAAAAATATACTTTTATTTTTTTAATTTTTTTTTAATTTTTAAATAATTTTTGATTTTAATTTTTAATTTTATAACTTAATTTAATTTTTAAAAATTAAAAAAAATAGTTAAAAATTAAAAAAAAATATAGTAGAATTAAGGAAATAAAGAAACATCGAAAAAAATATACTTTTATTTTTGAAATTTTTTTTTAATTTTTAAATAATTTTTTGATTTTATTTTTAATTTTATAAATTAATTTAATTTTTAAAAATTAAAAAAAATAGTTAAAAATAAAAAAAATTATAGTAAAATTAAGGATATTAAGAAACATCGAAAAAAAATATACTTTTATTTTTTTAATTTTTTTTTAATTTTTAAATAATTTTTTGATTTTATTTTTAATTTTATAACTTAAATTAATTTTTAAAAATTTAAAAAAATAGTTAAAAATTAAGAAAAATGTCTGTAAAATTAAGGAAATAAAGAAACATCGAAAAAAATATACTTTTATTTTTTTAATTTTTTTTTAATTTTTAAATAATTTTTTGATTTTATTTTTAATTTTTCTTAATTTTTTTTTAATTTTTAAATAATTTTTTGATTTAATTTTTAATTTCATAAATTAATTTAATTTTTAAAAATTTAAAAAAATATTTAAAAATAAAAAAAAATTTTAGTAAAATTAAGGAAACAAAGAAACATCGAAAAAAAATACACTTTAATATTTTTAATTTTTTTTTTAATTTTTTGATTTTATTTTTAATTTTATAACTTAATTTAATTTTTAATTAAATTTAAAAATTAGTGAAAAATAAAAAAAAATTATAGTAAAATTAAGGAAATAAAGAAACATCGAAAAAAATATACTTTTATTTTTTTAATTTTTTTTTTATTTTTAAATTATTTTTTGATTTTATTTTTAATTTTATAACTTAATTTAATTTTTAAAAATTAAAAAAATAGTTAAAAATAAAAAAAAATTATAGTAAAATTAAGGAAATAAAGAAACATCGAAAAAAAATACACTTTTACTTTTTTAATTTTTTTTAATTTTTAAATAATTTTTTGATTTTATTTAGAATTTTATAACTTAATTTAATTTTTAAAAATTTAAAAAAATAGTTAAAAATAAAAAAAAATTATAATAAAATTAAGGAAATAAAGAAACATCGAAAAAAATACACTTTTATTTTTTTAATTTTTTTTTAATTCTTAAATAATTTTTTGATTTTATTTTGAATTTTATAACTTAATTTAATTTTTAAAAATTTAAAAAAATAGTTAAAAATAAAAAAAAATTACAGTAAAATTAAGGAAATTATTTTTAATTTTATAATTTAATTTAATTTTTAAAAATTAAAATAAATAGTTAAAAATAAAAAAAAAAATTATAGTAAAATTAAGGAAATAAAGAAACATCGGAAAAAATATACTTTAATTTTTGTAATTTTTTTTTAATTTTTAAATAATTTTTTTATTTTATTTTAATAATTAAAAAAAATAGTTAAAAATAAAAAAAATTATAGTAAAATTAAGGAAATAATTTTATAAATTAATTTAATTTTTACAAATGAAAAAAAATAGTTAAAGATAAAAAAAGTATAGTAAAATTAAGGAAATAAAGAAACAGCGAAAAAAAATATACTTTTATTTTTTTTATTTTTTTTTATTTTTAAATAATTTTTTGATTTTATTTTTAATTTTACAACTTAATTAAATTTAAAAAAAAAAAATTTTTTAATTTTTAAATAATTTTTTGATTTAATTTTTAATTTTATAATTTAATTTAATTTTTAAAAATTAAAAAAAATAGTTAAAGATAAAAAAAATTAGAGTAAGATTGAGGAAATAAAGAAACATCGAAAAAAATATAATTTAATTTTTTTAATTTTTTTTTAATTTTTAAATAATTTTTTGATTTTATTTTTAATTTTATAACTTAATTTAATTTTTACAAATTAAAAAAATAGTTAAAAACAAAAAAAAATTATAGTAAAATTAAGGAAATAAAGGAATATCGAAAACAAATATACTTTAATTTTTTTAATTTTGTTTTAATTTTTAAATAATTTTTTGATTTAATTTTTAATTTTATAATTTAATTTAATTTTTAAAAATTAAAATTAGTTAAAAATAAAAAAAAATTATAGTAAAATTAAGGAAATAAAGAAACATCGGAAAAAAAAAATACTTTTTTTTTTAAATTTTTTTTTAATTTTTAAATAATGTTTTGATTTTATTTTTAATTTTATAACTTAATTTAATTTTTAAAAATAAAAAAAATATTTAAAAATAAAAAAAATTATAGTTAAATTAAGGAAATAAAGAAACATCGAAAAAAAAATACTTTTTTTTTTTAATTTTTTTTTAATTTTTAAATAATGTTTTGATTTTATTTTTAATTTTATAACTTAATTTAATTTTTAAAAATTTAAAAAAACAGTTAAAAATAAAACAAATTTTAGTAAAATTAAGGAAATAAAGAAAGATCGAAAAAAATATACTTTAATTATTATTAATTTTTTTTTAATTTTTAAAAATTTAAAAAATAGTTAAAAATAAAAAAAAATTATAGTAAAATTAAGGAAATAAAGAAATCCCGAAAAAAATATTCTTTAATCTTTTTAATTTTTTTTTAATTTTTAAATAATTTTTTGATTTAATTTTTAATTTTATAACTTAATTTAATTTTTAAAAATTCAAAAAAAAAGTTAAAAATAAAACAAATTTTAGTAAAATTAAGGAAATAAAGAAACATCGAAAAAAAATATACTTTAATTTTTTTAAATTTTTTTTAATTTTAAAATAATTTGTTGATTTTATTTTTAATTTTATAACTTAATTTAACTTTTAAAAATTAAAAAAAATTATAGTAAAATTTAGGAAATAAAGAAATCCCGAAAAAAATATACTTTAATTTCTTTAATTTTTTTTTAATTTTTAAATAATTTTTTGATTTAATTTTTAATTTTATAACTTAATTTTAATTTTTAAAAATTTAAAAAAAAAGTTAAAAATAAAACAAATTTTAGTAAAATTAAGGAAATAAAGAAACATCGAAAACAAATATACTTTAATTTTTTTAATTTTGTTTTAATTTTTAAATAATCTTTGGATTTCTTTTTAATTTTATAAATTAATTTAATTTTTAAAAATTAAAATAAATAGTTAAAAATCAAAAAAAATTATAGTAAAATTAAGGAAATAAAGAAACATCGGAAAAAATATACTTTTATTTTTTTAATTTTTTTTAATTTTTAAATAATTTTTTGATTTTATTTTGAATTTTATAACTTAATTTAATTTTTAAAAATTTAAAAAAATAGTTAAAAATAAAAAAAAATTACAGTAAAATTAAGGAAATTATTTTTAATTTTATAATTTAATTTAATTTTTAAAAATTAAAATAAATAGCTAAAAATAAAAAAAAATTATAGTAAAATTAAGGAAATAAAGAAACATCGGAAAAAATATACTTTAATTTTTGCAATTTTTTTTTAATTTTTAAATAATTTTTTTATTTTATTTTAATAATTAAAAAAAATAGTTAAAAATAAAAAAAATTATAGTAAAATTAAGGAAATAATTTTATAAATTAATTTAATTTTTACAAATGAAAAAAAATAGTTAAAGATAAAAAAAGTATAGTAAAATTAAGGAAATAAAGAAACAGCGAAAAAAAATATACTTTTATTTTTTTTATTTTTTTTTATTTTTAAATAATTTTTTGATTTTATTTTTAATTTTACAACTTAATTAAATTTAAAAAAAAAAATTTTTTTAATTTTTAAATAATTTTTTGATTTAATTTTTAATTTTATAACTTAATTTAATTTTTAAAAATTAAAAAAAATAGTTAAAGATAAAAAAAATTAGAGTAAGATTGAGGAAATAAAGAAACATCGAAAAAAATATACTTTAATTTTTTTAATTTTTTTTTAATTTTTAAATAATTTTTTGATTTTATTTTTAATTTTATAACTTAATTTAATTTTTACAAATTAAAAAAATAGTTAAAAATAAAAAAAAATTATAGTAAAATTAAGGAAATAAAGGAATATCGAAAATAAATATACTTTAATTTTTTTAATTTTGTTTTAATTTTTAAATAATTTTTTGATTTAATTTTTAATTTTATAATTTAATTTAATTTTTAAAAATTAAAATTAGTTAAAAATAAAAAAAAATTATAGTAAAATTAAGGAAATAAAGAAACATCGGAAAAAATATACTATTATTTTTTTAATTTTTTTTTAATTTTTAAATAATTTTTTGATTTACTTTTTAATTTTATAACTTAATTTAATTTTTAAAAATAAAAAAATATTTAAAAATAAAAAAAATTATAGTAAAATTAAGGAAATAAAGAAACATCGAAAAAAAAAATACTTTTTTTTTTAAATTTTTTTTTAATTTTTAAATGTTTTGATTTTATTTTTAATTTTATAACTTAATTTAATTTTTAAATATTTAAAAAAACAGTTAAAAATAAAACAAATTTTAGTAAAATTAAGGAAATAAAGAAAGATCGAAAAAAATATACTTTAATTATTATTAATTTTTTTTTAATTTTTAAAAATTTAAAAAATAGTTAAAAATAAAAAAAAATTATAGTAAAATTAAGGAAATAAAGAAATCCCGAAAAAAATATTCTTTAATCTTTTTAATTTTTTTTTAATTTTTAAATAATTTTTTGATTTAATTTTTAATTTTATAACTTAATTTAATTTTTAAAAATTTAAAAAAAAAGTTAAAAATAAAACAAATTTTAGTAAAATTAAGGAAATAAAGAAACATCGAAAAAAAATATACTTTAATTTTTTTAAATTTTTTTTTAATTTTTAAATAATCTTTTGATTTTATTTTTAATTATATAACTTAATTTAATTTTTAAAAGTTAAAAAAAATAGTTTAAAATAAAAAAAAATTATAGTAAAATTAAGGAAATAAAGAAACATCGAAAAAAAAATACTTTAATTTTTGTAATTTTTTTTTAATTTTAAAATAATTTGTTGATTTTATTTTTAATTTTATAACTTAATTTAACTTTTAAAAATTAAAAAAAATTATAGTAAAATTTAGGAAATAAAGAAATCCCGAAAAAAATATACTTTAATTTCTTTAATTTTTTTTTAATTTTTAAATAATTTTTTTATTTAATTTTTAATTTCATAAATTAATTTAATTTTTAAAAATTTAAAAAAATATTTAAAAATAAAAAAAAATTTTGGTAAAATTAAGGAAACAAAGAAACATCGAAAAAAAATACACTTTAATATTTTTAATTTTTTTTTTAATTTTTTGATTTTATTTTTAATTTTATAACTTAATTTAATTTTTAATTAAATTTAAAAATTAGTGAAAAATAAAAAAAAATTATAGTAAAATTAAGGAAATAAAGAAACATCGAAAAAAATATACTTTTATTTTTTTAATTTTTTTTTTATTTTTAAATTATTTTTTGATTTTATTTTTAATTTTATAACTTAATTTAATTTTTAAAAATTAAAAAAATAGTTAAAAATAAAAAAAAATTATAGTAAAATTAAGGAAATAAAGAAACATCGAAAAAAAATACACTTTTATTTTTTTAATTTTTTTTAATTTTTAAATAATTTTTTGATTTTATTTAGAATTTTATAACTTAATTTAATTTTTAAAAATTTAAAAAAATAGTTAAAAATAAAAAAAAATTATAATAAAATTAAGGAAATAAAGAAACATCGAAAAAAATACACTTTTATTTTTTTAATTTTTTTTTAATTCTTAAATAATTTTTTGATTTTATTTTGAATTTTATAACTTAATTTAATTTTTAAAAATTTAAAAAAATAGTTAAAAATAAAAAAAAATTACAGTAAAATTAAGGAAATTATTTTTAATTTTATAATTTAATTTAATTTTTAAAAATTAAAATAAATAGTTAAAAATAAAAAAAAAATTATAGTAAAATTAAGGAAATAAAGAAACATCGGAAAAAATATACTTTAATTTTTGTAATTTTTTTTTAATTTTTAAATAATTTTTTTATTTTATTTTAATAATTAAAAAAAATAGTTAAAAATAAAAAAAATTATAGTAAAATTAAGGAAATAATTTTATAAATTAATTTAATTTTTACAAATAAAAAAAAAATAGTTAAAGATAAAAAAAGTATAGTAAAATTAAGGAAATAAAGAAACAGCGAAAAAAAATATACTTTTATTTTTTTTATTTTTTTTTATTTTTAAATAATTTTTTGATTTTATTTTTAATTTTATAACTTAATTTAATTTTTACAAATTAAAAAAATAGTTAAAAACAAAAAAAAATTATAGTAAAATTAAGGAAATAAAGGAATATCGAAAACAAATATACTTTAATTTTTTTAATTTTGTTTTAATTTTTAAATAATTTTTTGATTTAATTTTTAATTTTATAATTTAATTTAATTTTTAAAAATTAAAATTAGTTAAAAATAAAAAAAAATTATAGTAAAATTAAGGAAATAAAGAAACATCGGAAAAAAAAATACTTTTTTTTTTAATTTTTTTTTAATTTTTAAATAATGTTTTGATTTTATTTTTAATTTTATAACTTAATTTAATTTTTAAAAATTTAAAAAAACAGTTAAAAATAAAACAAATTTTAGTAAAATTAAGGAAATAAAGAAAGATCGAAAAAAATATACTTTAATTATTATTAATTTTTTTTTAATTTTTAAAAATTTAAAAAATAGTTAAAAATAAAAAAGAATTATAGTAAAATTAAGGAAATAAAGAAATCCCGAAAAAAATATTCTTTAATCTTTTTAATTTTTTTTTAATTTTTAAATAATTTTTTGATTTTATTTTTAATTTTATAACTTAATTTAATTTTTAAAAATTTAAAAAAAAAGTTAAAAATAAAACAAATTTTAGTAAAATTAAGGAAATAAAGAAACATCGAAAAAAAATATACTTTAATTTTTTTAAATTTTTTTTTAATTTTTAAATAATCTTTTGATTTTATTTTTAATTATATAACTTAATTTAATTTTTAAAAGTTAAAAAAAATAGTTAAAAATAAAAAAAAATTATAGTAAAATTACGGAAATAAAGAAACATCGAAAAAAAAATACTTTAATTTTTGTAATTTTTTTTTAATTTTAAAATAATTTGTTGATTTTATTTTTAATTTTATAACTTAATTTAACTTTTAAAAATTAAAAAAAATTATAGTAAAATTTAGGAAATAAAGAAATCCCGAAAAAAATATACTTTAATTTCGTTAATTTTTTTTTAATTTTTAAATAATTTTTTGATTTAATTTTTAATTTTATAACTTAATTTAATTTTTAAAAATTTAAAAAAAAAGTTAAAAATAAAACAAATTTTAGTAAAATTAAGGAAATAAAGAAACATCGAAAACAAATATACTTTAATTTTTTTAATTTTGTTTTAATTTTTAAATAATCTGTGGATTTCTTTTTAATTTTATAAATTAATTTAATTTTTAAAAATTAAAATAAATAGTTAAAAATCAAAAAAAATTATAGTAAAATTAAGGAAATAAAGAAACATCGGAAAAAATATACTTTTATTTTTTTAATTTTTTTTAATTTTTAAATAATTTTTAGATTTTATTTTGAATTTTATAACTTAATTTAATTTTTAAAAATTTAAAAAAATAGTTAAAAATAAAAAAAAATTACAGTAAAATTAAGGAAATTATTTTTAATTTTATAATTTAATTTAATTTTTAAAAATTAAAATAAATAGTTAAAAATAAAAAAAAAATTATAGTAAAATTAAGGAAATAAAGAAACATCGGAAAAAATATACTTTAATTTTTGTAATTTTTTTTTAATTTTTAAATAATTTTTTTATTTTATTTTAATAATTAAAAAAAATAGTTAAAAATAAAAAAAATTATAGTAAAATTAAGGAAATAATTTTATAAATTAATTTAATTTTTACAAATGAAAAAAAATAGTTAAAGATAAAAAAAGTATAGTAAAATTAAGGAAATAAAGAAACAGCGAAAAAAAATATACTTTTATTTTTTTTATTTTTTTTTATTTTTAAATAATTTTTTGATTTTATTTTTAATTTTACAACTTAATTAAATTTAAAAAAAAAAATTTTTTTAATTTTTAAATAATTTTTTGATTTAATTTTTAATTTTATAACTTAATTTAATTTTTAAAAATTAAAAAAAATAGTTAAAGATAAAAAAAATTAGAGTAAGATTGAGGAAATAAAGAAACATCGAAAAAAATATACTTTAATTTTTTTAATTTTTTTTTAATTTTTAAATAATTTTTTGATTTTATTTTTAATTTTATAACTTAATTTAATTTTTACAAATTAAAAAAATAGTTAAAAATAAAAAAAAATTATAGTAAAATTAAGGAAATAAAGGAATATCGAAAACAAATATACTTTAATTTTTTTAATTTTGTTTTAATTTTTAAATAATTTTTTGATTTAATTTTTAATTTTATAATTTAATTTAATTTTTAAAAATTAAAATTAGTTAAAAATAAAAAAAAATTATAGTAAAATTAAGGAAATAAAGAAACATCGGAAAAAATATACTATTATTTTTTTAATTTTTTTTTAATTTTTAAATAATTTTTTGATTTACTTTTTAATTTTATAACTTAATTTAATTTTTAAAAATAAAAAAAATATTTAAAAATAAAAAAAATTATAGTCAAATTAAGGAAATAAAGAAACATCGAAAAAAAAAATACTTTTTTTTTTAAATTTTTTTTTAATTTTTAAATAATGTTTTGATTTTATTTTTAATTTTATAACTTAATTTAATTTTTAAAAATTTAAAAAAACAGTTAAAAATAAAACAAATTTTAGTAAAATTAACGAAATAAAGAAAGATCGAAAAAAATATACTTTAATTATTATTAATTTTTTTTTAATTTTTAAAAATTTAAAAAATAGTTAAAAATAAAAAAAAATTATAGTAAAATTAAGGAAATAAAGAAATCCCGAAAAAAATATTCTTTAATCTTTTTAATTTTTTTTTAATTTTTTTTTAATTTTTTGATTTTATTTTTAATTTTATAACTTAATTTAATTTTTAAAAATTTAAAAAAAAAGTTAAAAATAAAACAAATTTTAGTAAAATTAAGGAAATAAAGAAACATCGAAAAAAAATATACTTTAATTTTTTTAAATTTTTTTTTAATTTTTAAATAATCTTTTGATTTTATTTTTAATTATATAACTTAATTTAATTTTTAAAAGTTAAAAAAAAATAGTTAAAAATAAAAAAAAATTATAGTAAAATTAAGGAAATAAAGAAACATCGAAAAAAAAATACTTTAATTTTTGTAATTTTTTTTTAATTTTAAAATAATTTGTTGATTTTATTTTTAATTTTATAACTTAATTTAACTTTTAAAAATTAAAAAAAATTATAGTAAAATTTAGGAAATAAAGAAATCCCGAAAAAAATATACTTTAATTTCTTTAATTTTTTTTTAATTTTTAAATAATTTTTTGATTTAATTTTTAATTTTATAACTTAATTTAATTTTTAAAAATTTAAAAAAAAAGTTAAAAATAAAACAAATTTTAGTAAAATTAAGGAAATAAAGAAACATCGAAAACAAATATACTTTAATTTTTTTAATTTTGTTTTAATTTTTAAATAATCTTTGGATTTCTTTTTAATTTTATAAATTAATTTAATTTTTAAAAATTAAAATAAATAGTTAAAAATCAAAAAAAATTATAGTAAAATTGAAGAAATAAAGAAACATCTTAAAAAAATATACTTTAAAAATATTTAAAAATAAAAAAAAATTATAGTAAAATTTAGGAAATAAAGAAACATCGAAAAAAAAATACTTTAATTTTTGTAATTTTTTTTTAATTTTTAAATAATTTTTTGATTTAATTTTTAATTTTATAACTTAATTTAATTTTTAAAAATTTAAAAAAAAAGTTAAAAATAAAACAAATTTTAGTAAAATTGAGGAAATAAAGAAACATCGAAAAAAATATACTTTAATTTTTTTAATTTTTAAATAATTATTTGATTTTATTTTTAATTTTATAACTTAATTTAATTTTTAAAAATTAAAAAAAATAGTTAAAAATAAAAAAAAATTATGGTAAAATTAATTAAGGAAATAAAGAAACATTGAAAAAATATATACTTGTATTTTTTTAATTTTTTTTTTAATTTTTAAATAATTTGTTGATTTTATTTTTAATTTTATAAATTAATTTAATTTTTAAAAATGAAAAAAAATAGTTAAAGATAAAAAAAGTATAGTAAAATTAAGGAAATAAAGAAACAGCGAAAAAAAATATACTTTTATTTTTTTTATTTTTAAATAATTTTTTGATTTAATTTTTAATTTTATAACCTAATTTAATTTTTAAAAATTAAAAAAATAGTTAAAGATAAGAAAAATTAGAGTAAGATTGAGGAAATAAAGAAACATCGAAAAAAAAAACATTTTAATTTTTTTAATTTTGTTTAATTTTTAAATAATTTTTTGATTTAATTTTTAATTTTATAACTTAATTTAATTTTCAAAGATTAAAAAAATAGTTAAAAATAAAAAAAAAATAAAGTAAAATTAAGGAAATAAAGAAACATCGGAAAAAATATACTTTAATTATTTTTAATTTTTTTTTAATTTTTAAAAATTTAAAAAATAGTTAAAAATAAAAAAAAATTATAGTAAAATTAAGGAAATAAAGAAACACCGAAAAAAATATACTTTAATTTTTTTAATTGTTTTTAATTTTTAAATAATTTTTTGATTTTATTTTTAATTTTATAACTTAATTTAATTTTTAAAAATTTAAAAAAAAAGTTAAAAATAAAACAAATTTTAGTAAAATTAAGGAAATAAAGAAACATCGAAAAAAATATACTTTAATTTTTTTAATTTTTTTTTAATTTTTAAATAATTTTTTGATTTAATTTTTAATTTTATAACTTAATTTAATTTTTAAAAATTTAAAAAAACAGTTAAAAATAAAACAAATTTTAGTAAAATTAAGGAAATAAAGAAACATCGAAAAAAAATAAACTTTAATAATTTAAAATTTTTTTTAATTTTTAAAAATTTAAAAAATAGTTAAAAATAAAAAAAAATTATAGTAAAATTAAGGAAATAAAGAAACACCGAAAAAAAATATACTTTAATTTTTTTAATTTTTTTTAATTTTTAAATAATTTTATGATTTTATTTTTAATTTTATAATTTAATTTTTAAAAATTTAAAAAAAAAGTTAAAAATAAAACAAATTTTAGTAAATTAAGGAAATAAAGAAAGATCGAAAAAAATATACTTTAATTATTTTTAATTTTTTTTAATTTTTAAAAATTTAAAAAATAGTTAAAAATAAAAAAAAATTATAGTAAAATTAAGGAAATAAAGAAACACCGAAAAAAAATATACTTTAATTTTTTTAATTTTTTTTTAATTTTTAAATAATTTTTTGATTTTATTTTTAATTTTATAACTTAATTTAATTTTTAAAAATTTAAAAAAAAAGTTAAAAATAAAACAAATTTTAGTTAAATTAAGGAAATAAAGAAACATCGAAAAAAAATATACTTTAATTTTTTTTATTTTTTTTTTAATTTTTAAATAATTGTTTGTTTTTTTTAATTTTGTTTTAATTTTTAAATAATCTGTGGATTTCTTTTTAATTTTATAAATTAATTTAATTTTTAAAAATTAAAATAAATAGTTAAAAATCAAAAAAAATTATAGTAAAATTAAGGAAATAAAGAAACATCGGAAAAAATATACTTTTATTTTTTTAATTTTTTTTAATTTTTAAATAATTTTTAGATTTTATTTTGAATTTTATAACTTAATTTAATTTTTAAAAATTTAAAAAAATAGTTAAAAATAAAAAAAAATTACAGTAAAATTAAGGAAATTATTTTTAATTTTATAATTTAATTTAATTTTTAAAAATTAAAATAAATAGTTAAAAATAAAAAAAAAATTATAGTAAAATTAAGGAAATAAAGAAACATCGGAAAAAATATACTTTAATTTTTGTAATTTTTTTTTAATTTTTAAATAATTTTTTTATTTTATTTTAATAATTAAAAAAAATAGTTAAAAATAAAAAAAATTATAGTAAAATTAAGGAAATAATTTTATAAATTAATTTAATTTTTACAAATGAAAAAAAATAGTTAAAGATAAAAAAAGTATAGTAAAATTAAGGAAATAAAGAAACAGCGAAAAAAAATATACTTTTATTTTTTTTATTTTTTTTTATTTTTAAATAATTTTTTGATTTTATTTTTAATTTTACAACTTAATTAAATTTAAAAAAAAAAATTTTTTTAATTTTTAAATAATTTTTTGATTTAATTTTTAATTTTATAACTTAATTTAATTTTTAAAAATTAAAAAAAATAGTTAAAAATAAAAAAAAATTATAGTAAAATTAAGGAAATAAAGGAATATCGAAAACAAATATACTTTAATTTTTTTAATTTTGTTTTAATTTTTAAATAATTTTTTGATTTAATTTTTAATTTTATAATTTAATTTAATTTTTAAAAATTAAAATTAGTTAAAAATAAAAAAAAATTATAGTAAAATTAAGGAAATAAAGAAACATCGGAAAAAATATACTATTATTTTTTTAATTTTTTTTTAATTTTTAAATAATTTTTTGATTTACTTTTTAATTTTATAACTTAATTTAATTTTTAAAAATTTAAAAAAACAGTTAAAAATAAAACAAATTTTAGTAAAATTAACGAAATAAAGAAAGATCGAAAAAAAAAATACTTTTTTTTTTAAATTTTTTTTTAATTTTTAAATGTTTTGATTTTATTTTTAATTTTATAACTTAATTTAATTTTTAAATATTTAAAAAAACAGTTAAAAATAAAACAAATTTTAGTAAAATTAACGAAATAAAGAAAGATCGAAAAAAATATACTTTAATTATTATTAATTTTTTTTTAATTTTTAAAAATTTAAAAAATAGTTAAAAATAAAAAAAAATTATAGTAAAATTAAGGAAATAAAGAAATCCCGAAAAAAATATTCTTTAATCTTTTTAATTTTTTTTTAATTTTTTTTTAATTTTTTGATTTTATTTTTAATTTTATAACTTAATTTAATTTTTAAAAATTTAAAAAAAAAGTTAAAAATAAAACAAATTTTAGTAAAATTAAGGAAATAAAGAAACATCGAAAAAAAATATACTTTAATTTTTTTAAATTTTTTTTTAATTTTTAAATAATCTTTTGATTTTATTTTTAATTATATAACTTAATTTAATTTTTAAAAGTTAAAAAAAATAGTTAAAAATAAAAAAAAATTATAGTAAAATTAAGGAAATAAAGAAACATCGAAAAAAAAATACTTTAATTTTTGTAATTTTTTTTTAATTTTAAAATAATTTGTTGATTTTATTTTTAATTTTATAACTTAATTTAACTTTTAAAAATTAAAAAAAATTATAGTAAAATTTAGGAAATAAAGAAATCCCGAAAAAAATATACTTTAATTTCTTTAATTTTTTTTTAATTTTTAAATAATTTTTTGATTTAATTTTTAATTTTATAACTTAATTTAATTTTTAAAAATTTAAAAAAAAAGTTAAAAATAAAACAAATTTTAGTAAAATTAAGGAAATAAAGAAACATCGAAAACAAATATACTTTAATTTTTTTAATTTTGTTTTAATTTTTAAATAATCTTTGGATTTCTTTTTAATTTTATAAATTAATTTAATTTTTAAAAATTAAAATAAATAGTTAAAAATCAAAAAAAATTATAGTAAAATTGAAGAAATAAAGAAACATCTTAAAAAAATATACTTTAAAAATATTTAAAAATAAAAAAAAATTATAGTAAAATTTAGGAAATAAAGAAACATCGAAAAAAAAATACTTTAATTTTTGTAATTTTTTTTTAATTTTTAAATAATTTTTTGATTTAATTTTTAATTTTATAACTTAATTTAATTTTTAAAAATTTAAAAAAAAAGTTAAAAATAAAACAAATTTTAGTAAAATTGAGGAAATAAAGAAACATCGAAAAAAATATACTTTAATTTTTTTAATTTTTAAATAATTATTTGATTTTATTTTTAATTTTATAACTTAATTTAATTTTTAAAAATTAAAAAAAATAGTTAAAAATAAAAAAAAATTATGGTAAAATTAATTAAGGAAATAAAGAAACATTGAAAAAATATATACTTGTATTTTTTTAATTTTTTTTTTAATTTTTAAATAATTTGTTGATTTTATTTTTAATTTTATAAATTAATTTAATTTTTAAAAATGAAAAAAAATAGTTAAAGATAAAAAAAGTATAGTAAAATTAAGGAAATAAAGAAACAGCGAAAAAAAATATACTTTTATTTTTTTTATTTTTAAATAATTTTTTGATTTAATTTTTAATTTTATAACCTAATTTAATTTTTAAAAATTAAAAAAATAGTTAAAGATAAGAAAAATTAGAGTAAGATTGAGGAAATAAAGAAACATCGAAAAAAAAACATTTTAATTTTTTTAATTTTGTTTAATTTTTAAATAATTTTTTGATTTAATTTTTAATTTTATAACTTAATTTAATTTTCAAAGATTAAAAAAATAGTTAAAAATAAAAAAAAAATAAAGTAAAATTAAGGAAATAAAGAAACATCGGAAAAAATATACTTTAATTATTTTTAATTTTTTTTTAATTTTTAAAAATTTAAAAAATAGTTAAAAATAAAAAAAAATTATAGTAAAATTAAGGAAATAAAGAAACACCGAAAAAAATATACTTTAATTTTTTTAATTGTTTTTAATTTTTAAATAATTTTTTGATTTTATTTTTAATTTTATAACTTAATTTAATTTTTAAAAATTTAAAAAAAAAGTTAAAAATAAAACAAATTTTAGTAAAATTAAGGAAATAAAGAAACATCGAAAAAAATATACTTTAATTTTTTTAATTTTTTTTTAATTTTTAAATAATTTTTTGATTTAATTTTTAATTTTATAACTTAATTTAATTTTTAAAAATTTAAAAAAACAGTTAAAAATAAAACAAATTTTAGTAAAATTAAGGAAATAAAGAAACATCGAAAAAAAATAAACTTTAATAATTTAAAATTTTTTTTAATTTTTAAAAATTTAAAAAATAGTTAAAAATAAAAAAAAATTATAGTAAAATTAAGGAAATAAAGAAACACCGAAAAAAAATATACTTTAATTTTTTTAATTTTTTTTAATTTTTAAATAATTTTATGATTTTATTTTTAATTTTATAATTTAATTTTTAAAAATTTAAAAAAAAAGTTAAAAATAAAACAAATTTTAGTAAATTAAGGAAATAAAGAAAGATCGAAAAAAATATACTTTAATTATTTTTAATTTTTTTTAATTTTTAAAAATTTAAAAAATAGTTAAAAATAAAAAAAAATTATAGTAAAATTAAGGAAATAAAGAAACACCGAAAAAAAATATACTTTAATTTTTTTAATTTTTTTTTAATTTTTAAATAATTTTTTGATTTTATTTTTAATTTTATAACTTAATTTAATTTTTAAAAATTTAAAAAAAAAGTTAAAAATAAAACAAATTTTAGTTTAATTAAGGAAATAAAGAAACATCGAAAAAAAATATACTTTAATTTTTTTTATTTTTTTTTTTAATTTTTAAATAATTTGTTGATTTTATTTTTAATTTTATAACTTAATTTAATTTTTAAAAATAAAAAAAAATAGTAAAAAAACTAAAAAAAAAAATAATAGTAAGATTGATGAAATAAAGAAACATCGAAAAAAAATATGCTATAATTTTTTTATTTTTTTTTAATTTTTAAATAATTTTTTGATTTTATTTTTAATTTTTAGAAATGAAAAAAAATAGTTAAAGATAAAAAAAGTATAGTAAAATTAAGGAAATAAAGAAACAGCGAAAAAAATACACTTTTATTTTTTTAATTTTTTTTTAATTTTTAAATAATTTTTTGATTTTATTTTGAATTTTATAACTTATTTTAATTTTTAAAAATTAAAAAAAATAGTTAAAAATAAAAAAAAATTATAGTAAGAGTGAGGAAATAAAGAAACATCGAAAAAAAATATACTTTAATTTTTTTCTAATTTTTAAATAGTTTTTTGATTTACTTTTTAATTTTATTTTATTATTATTATTTTTTTTATTTTTAAATAATTTTTTGATTTTATATTTAATTTTATAAGTTAATTTAATTTTTAAAAATTAAATAAAATAGTTAAAAATTAAAAAAAATTATAGTAAGATTGAAGAAATAAAGAAACATCGAAAAAAAATATACTTTAATTTTTTTAATTTTTTTTTAATTTTTAAATAATTTTTTGATTTACTTTTTAATTTTATAACTTAATTTAATTTTTAAAAATTAAAAAAATATTTAAAAATAAAAAAAAATTATAGTAAGATTGAGGAAATAAAGAAACATCGAAAAAAATATACTTTAATTTTTGTAATTTTTTTTTAATTTTTAAATAATTTTTTGATTTTATTTTAAAAATTAAAAAAAATAGTTAAAAATAAAAAAAAATTATAGTAAAATTAACGAAATAAAGAAACATCGAAAAAAAATACTCTTATTTTTTTAATTTTTTTTAATTTTTAAATAATTTTTTGATTTTATTTAGAATTTTATAACTTAATTTAATTTTTAAAAATTAAAAAAAATAGTTAAAAATAAAAAAAATTATAGTAAAATTAAGGAAATAAAGAAACATCGAAAAAAATACACTTTTATTTTTTTAATTTTTTTTTAATTTTTAAATAATTTTTTGATTTTATTTTGAATTTTATAACTTATTTTAATTTTTAAAAATTAAAAAAAATAGTTAAAAATAAAAAAAAATTATAGTAAGAGTGAGGAAATAAAGAAACATCTTAAAAAAATATACTTTAAAAATATTTAAAAATAAAAAAAAATTATAGTAAAATTAAGGAAATAAAGAAACATCGAAAAAAATATACTTTTATTTTTGTAATTTTTTTTTAATTTTTAAATAATTTTTTGACTTTATTTTAAAAATTAAAAAAAATAGTTAAAAATAAAAAAAAAATTATAGTAAAATTAAGGAAATAAAGAAACATCGCAAAAAATACACTTTTATTTTTTTAATTTTTTTAATTTTTTTTTTAATTTTTAAATAATTTTTTGATTTTATTTTGAATTTTATAACTTAATTTAATTTTTAAAAATTTAAAATAATAGTTAAAAATAAAAAAAAATTACAGTAAAATTGAGGAAATTATTTTTAATTTTATAATTTAATTTAATTTTTAAAAATTAAAATAAATAGTTAAAAATAAAAAAAAATTATAGTAAAATTAAGGAAATAAAGAAACATCGGAAAAAATATACATTTATCTTTTTAATTTTTTTTAATTTTTAAATAATTTTTTGATTTTATTTTTATAAATTAATTTAATTTTTAAAAATTTAAAATTGAGGATATAAAGAAACATCGAAAAAAATATACTTTAATTTTTTTAATTTTTTTTTAATTTTTAAATAATTTTTTGATTTTATTTTTAATTTTATAACTTAATTTAATTTTTAAAAATTAAAAAAAATAGTTAAATATAAAAAAAAATTATAGTAAAATTAAGGAAATAAAGAAACATTGAAAAAAAATATACTTTTATTTTTTTAATTTTTTTTTAGTTTTTAAATAATTTTTTGATTTTATTTTTAATTTTATAACTTAATTTAATTTGTAAAAATTAAAAAAAAAAAGTTAAAATAAAAAAAAATTATAGTAAAATTAAGGAAATAAAGAAACATCGAAAACAAATATACTTTAATTTTTTTAATTTTGTTTTAATTTTTAAATTTTTTGATTGTTTTTTAATTTTATAAATTAATTTAATTTTTAAAAATTAAAATAAATAGTTAAAAATAAAAAAAAAATTATAGTAAAATTAAGGAAATAAAGAATCGGAAAAAATATACATTTATCTTTTTAATTTTTTTTTAATTTTTAAATAATTTTTTGATTTTATTTTTAATTTTATAAATTAATGTAATTGTTAAAAACTTAAAAAAATAATTAAAAATAAAATTTTTTTTTGTAAAATTAAGGAAATAAAGAAAAATCGAAAAAAAATATACTTTAATTTTTTTTTAATTTTTAAATAATTTTTTGATTTTATTTTTAATTTTATAACTTAATTTAATTTTTTAAAATTTAAAAAATAGTTAAAAATAAAAAAAAATTATAGTAAAATTAATGAAATAAACAAACATCGAAAAAATATATACTTTTATTTTTTTAATTTTTAAATATTTTTTTGATTTTATTTTTAATTTTATAATTTAATTTAATTTTTAAAAATAAAAAATAAAATAGTTAAAAACAAAAAAAATTATAGTAAAATTAAGGGAATAAAGAAACATCGACAAAAAATATACTTTAAGTTTTTTAATTTTTTTTAATTTTTAAATAATCTTTTGATTTTATTTTTAATTTTATAAATTAATTTAATTTTTAAAAATTTAAGAAAATAGTTAAAAATAAAAAAAAATTAGAGTAAGATTGAAGAAATAAAGAAACATCGAAAAAGAATATACTTTAATTTTTTTAATTTTTTTTAATTTTTAAATAATTTTTTGATTTTATTTTTAATTTTATAACTTAATTTAATTTTTAAAAATTAAAAAAATAGTTAAAAATAAAAAAAATTATAGTAAAATTAAGGAAATAAAGGAACATCGAAAACAAATATACTTTAATTTTTTTAATTTTGTTTTAATTTTTAAGTAATTTTTTGATTTAATTTTTAATTTTATAATTTAATTTAATTTTTAAAAATTAACATAAATAGTTAAAAATAAAAAAAAATTGTAGTAAAATTAAGGAAATAAAGAAACATCGGAAAAAATGTACTATTATTTTTTTAATTTTTAAATAATTTTTTGATTTACTTTTTAATTTTATAACTTAATTTAATTTTTAAAAATTAAAAAAAATAGTTCAAAAAAAAAAAAAATTATAGTAAAATTAAGGAAATAAAGAAACATCGCAAAAAATACACTTTTATTTTTTTAATTTTTTTAATTTTTTTTTTTAATTTTTAAATAATTTTTTGATTTTATTTTGAATTTTATAACTTAATTTAATTTTTAAAAATTTAAAAAAATAGTTAAAAATAAAAAAAAATTACAGTAAAATTGAGGAAATTATTTTTAATTTTATAATTTAATTTAATTTTTAAAAATTAAAATAAATAGTTAAAAATAAAAAAAAATTATAGTAAAATTAAGGAAATAAAGAAACATCGGAAAAAATATACATTTATCTTTTTAATTTTTTTTTAATTTTTAAATAATTTTTTGATTTTATTTTTAATTTTATAACTTAATTTAATTTGTAAAAATTAAAAAAAAAAAGTTAAAATAAAAAAAAATTATAGTAAAATTAAGGAAATAAAGAAACATCGAAAACAAATATACTTTAATTTTTTTAATTTTGTTTTAATTTTTAAATTTTTTGATTGTTTTTTAATTTTATAAATTAATTTAATTTTTAAAAATTAAAATAAATAGTTAAAAATAAAAAAAATTATAGTAAAATTTAGGAAATAGAGAAACATCGGAAAAAATATACTTTTATTTTTTAAATTTTTTTTTAATTTTTAAATAATTTTTTGATTTTATTTTTAATTTTATAAATTAATTTAATTTTTAGAAATGAAAAAAAATAGTTAAAGATAAAAAGAGTATAGTAAAATTAAGGAAATAAAGAAATAGCGAAAAAAATATACTTTTATTTTTGTTATTTTTTTTTATTTTTAAATAATTTTTTGATTTTATATTTAATTTTATAACTTAATTTAATTTTTAAAAATTAAAAAAATAGTTAAAAATAAAAAAAAATTATAGTAAGATTGAGGAAATAAAGAAACATCGAAAAAAAATATACTTTAATTTTTTTAATTTTTTTTTAATTTTTAAATAATTTTTTGATTTTATTTTTAATTTTATAACTTAATTTAATTTTTAAAAATTTAAAAAAATAGTTAAAAATAAAAAAAATTGGAGTAAAATTGAGGAAATAAAGAAACATCGAAAAAAATATACTTTAATTTTTTTAATTTTTTTTTAATTTTTAAATAATTTTTTGATTTTATTTTTAATTTTATAACTTAATTTAATTTGTAAAAATTAAAAAAAAAGGTTAAAATAAAAAAAAATTATAGTAAAATTAAGGAAATAAAGAAACATCGAAAACAAATATACTTTAATTTTTTTAATTTTGTTTTAATTTTTAAATAATTTTTTGATTGTTTTTTTACATCGAAAAAAAATATACTTTAATTCTTTTAATTTTTTTTCAATTTTTAAATAATTTTTTGATTTAATTTTTAATTTTATAACTTAATTTAATTTTTAAAAATTAAAAAAATAGTTAAAAATAAAAAAAAATTTTAGTAAAATTAAGGAAATAAATAAACATCGAAAAAAAATATACTTGAATTTTTTAATTTTTTTTTAATTTTTAAATAATTTTTTGATTTAATTTTTAATTTTATAACTTAATTTAATTTTTAAAAATTAAAAAAAATAGTTAAAAATAAAAAAAAATTTTAGTAAAAATAAGGAAATAAATAAACATCGAAAAAAAATATACTTTAATTTTTTTAATTTTTTTTTAATTTTTAAATAATTTTTTGATTTAATTTTTAATTTTATAACTTAATTTAATTTTTAAAAATTTAAGAAAATAGTTAAAAATAAAAAAAATGTTAGTAAAATTAAGGAAATAAAGAAACATCGAAAAAAATATACTTTTATTTTTCAAATTTTTCTTTTTAATTTTAAATATTTTTTTGATTTTATTTTTAATTTTATAACTTAATTTAATTTTTAAAAATTAAAAAAAATAGTTTAAAATAAAAAAAAATTATAGTAAAATTAAAAAAAATAGTTAAAAATAAAAAAAATTGGAGTAAAATTGAGGAAATAAAGAAACATCGAAAAAAAATATACTTTAATTTTTTTTAATTTTTTTTTAATTTTTAAATAATTTTTTGATTTTATTTTTAATTTTATAATTTAATTTAATTTTTAAAAATTAAAAAAAATAGGTAAAACTTAAAAAAAAATTTAGTAAAATTAAGGAAAAAAAGAAACATCGAAAAAAAATATACTTTTATTTTTTTAATTTTTTTTTAATTTTTAAATAATTTTTGATTTTAATTTTTAATTTTATAACTTAATTTAATTTTTAAAAATTAAAAAAAATAGTTAAAAATTAAAAAAAAATATAGTAGAATTAAGGAAATAAAGAAACATCGAAAAAAATATACTTTTATTTTTGAAATTTTTTTTTAATTTTTAAATAATTTTTTGATTTTATTTTTAATTTTATAAATTAATTTAATTTTTAAAAATTAAAAAAAATAGTTAAAAATAAAAAAAATTATAGTAAAATTAAGGATATTAAGAAACATCGAAAAAAATATACTTTTATTTTTTTAATTTTTTTTTAATTTTTAAATAATTTTTTGATTTTATTTTTAATTTTATAACTTAAATTAATTTTTAAAAATTTAAAAAAATAGTTAAAAATTAAGAAAAATTTCTGTAAAATTAAGGAAATAAAGAAACATCGAAAAAAATATACTTTTATTTTTTTAATTTTTTTTTAATTTTTAAATAATTTTTTGATTTTATTTTTAATTTTTTTTAATTTTTTTTTAATTTTTAAATAATTTTTTGATTTAATTTTTAATTTCATAAATTAATTTAATTTTTAAAAATTTAAAAAAATATTTAAAAATAAAAAAAAATTTTAGTAAAATTAAGGAAACAAAGAAACATCGAAAAAAAATACACTTTAATATTTTTAATTTTTTTTTTAATTTTTTGATTTAATTTTTAATTTTATAACTTAATTTAATTTTTAATTAAATTTAAAAATTAGTAAAAAATAAAAAAAAATTTTAGTAAAATTAAGGAAATAAAGAAACATCGAAAAAAATATACCTTTATTTTTTTAATTTTTTTTTTTATTTTTAAATTATTTTTTGATTTTATTTTTAATTTTATAACTTAATTTAATTTTTAAAAATTAAAAAAATAGTTAAAAATAAAAAAAAATTATAGTAAAATTAAGGAAATAAAGAAACATCGAAAAAAAATACACTTTTATTTTTTTAATTTTTTTTAATTTTTAAATAATTTTTTGATTTTATTTAGAATTTTATAACTTAATTTAATTTTTAAAAATTTAAAAAAATAGTTAAAAATAAAAAAAAATTATAATAAAATTAAGGAAATAAAGAAACATCGAAAAAAATACACTTTTATTTTTTTAATTTTTTTTTAATTCTTAAATAATTTTTTGATTTTATTTTGAATTTTATAACTTAATTTAATTTTTAAAAATTTAAAAAAATAGTTAAAAATAAAAAAAAATTACAGTAAAATTAAGGAAATTATTTTTAATTTTATAATTTAATTTAATTTTTAAAAATTAAAATAAATAGTTAAAAATAAAAAAAAATTATAGTAAAATTAAGGAAATAAAGAAACATCGGAAAAAATATACTTTAATTTTTGTAATTTTTTTTTAATTTTTAAATAATTTTTTTATTTTATTTTAATAGTTAAAAAAAATAGTTAAAAATAAAAAAAATTATAGTAAAATTAAGGAAATAATTTTATAAATTAATTTAATTTTTACAAATGAAAAAAAAATAGTTAAAGATAAAAAAAGTATAGTAAAATTAAGGAAATAAAGAAACAGCGAAAAAAATATACTTTTTTTTTTTTTATTTTTTTTTATTTTTAAATAATTTTTTGATTTTATTTTTAATTTTACAACTTAATTAAATTTAAAAAAAAAATTTTTTTTAATTTTTAAATAATTTTTTGATTTAATTTTTAATTTTATAACTTAATTTAATTTTTAAAAATTAAAAAAAATAGTTAAAGATAAAAAAAATTAGAGTAAGATTGAGGAAATAAAGAAACATCGAAAAAAATATACTTTAATTTTTTTAATTTTTTTTTAATTTTTAAATAATTTTTTGATTTTATTTTTAATTTTATAACTTAATTTAATTTTTACAAATTAAAAAAATAGTTAAAAACAAAAAAAAATTATAGTAAAATTAAGGAAATAAAGGAATATCGAAAACAAATATACTTTAATTTTTTTAATTTTGTTTTAATTTTTAAATAATTTTTTGATTTAATTTTTAATTTTATAATTTAATTTAATTTTTAAAAATTAAAATTAGTTAAAAATAAAAAAAAATTATAGTAAAATTAAGGAAATAAAGAAACATCGGAAAAAATATACTATTATTTTTTTAATTTTTTTTTAATTTTTAAATAATTTTTTGATTTACTTTTTAATTTTATAACTTAATTTAATTTATAAAAATAAAAAAAATATTTAAAAATAAAAAAAATTATAGTAAAATTAAGGAAATAAAGAAACATCGAAAAAAAAAATACTTTTTTTTTTTTAATTTTTTTTTAATTTTTAAATAATGTTTTGATTTTATTTTTAATTTTATAACTTAATTTAATTTTTAAAAATTTAAAAAAACAGTTAAAAATAAAACAAATTTTAGTAAAGTTAAGGAAATAAAGAAAGATCGAAAAAAATATACTTTAATTATTATTAATTTTTTTTTAATTTTTAAAAATTTAAAAAATAGTTAAAAATAAAAAAAAATTATAGTAAAATTAAGGAACTAAAGAAATCCCGAAAAAAAATATTCTTTAATCTTTTTAATTTTTTTTTAATTTTTATATAATTTTTTGATTTTATTTTTAATTTTATAACTTAATTTAATTTTTAAAAATTTAAAAAAAAAGTTAAAAATAAAACAAATTTTAGTAAAATTAAGGAAATAAAGAAACATCGAAAAAAAATATACTTTAATTTTTTTAAATTTTTTTTTAATTTTTAAATAATCTTTTGATTTTATTTTTAATTATATAACTTAATTTAATTTTTAAAAATTAAAAAAAAATAGTTAAAAATAAAAAAAATTATAGTAAAATTAAGGAAATAAAGAAACATCGAAAAAAAAATACTTTAATTTTTGTAATTTTTTTTTAATTTTAAAATAATTTGTTGATTTTATTTTTAATTTTATAACTTAATTTAACTTATAAAAATTAAAAAAAATTATAGTAAAATTTAGGAAATAAAGAAATCCCGAAAAAAATATACTTTAATTTCTTTAATTTTTTTTTAATTTTTAAATAATTTTTTGATTTAATTTTTAATTTTATAACTTAATTTAATTTTTAAAAATTTAAAAAAAAAGTTAAAAATAAAACAAATTTTAGTAAAATTAAGGAAATAAAGAAACATCGAAAAAAAATACACTTTAATTTTTTTAATTTTTAAATAATTTTTTGATTTTATTTAGAATTTTATAACTTAATTTAATTTTTAAAAATTTAAAAAAATAGTTAAAAATAAAAAAAAATTATAATAAAATTAAGGAAATAGAGAAACATCGAAAAAAATACACTTTTATTTTTTTAATTTTTAAATAATTATTTGATTTTATTTTTAATTTTATAATTTAATTTAATTTTTAAAAATTAAAAAAAATAGTTAAAAATAAAAAAAATTATGGTAAAATTAAGGAAATAAAGAAACATTGAAAAAAAATATACTTTTATTTTTTTAATTTTTAAATAATTTGTTGATTTTATTTTTAATTTTATGAATTAATTTAATTTTTAAAAATGAAAAAAAATAGTTAAAGATAAAAAAAGTATAGTAAAATTAAGGAAATAAAGAAACAGCGAAAAAAAATATACTTTTATTTTTTTTATTTTTAAATAATTTTTTGATTTTATTTTTAATTTTATAACCTAATTTAATTTTTAAAAATTAAAAAAAATAGTTAAAGATAAGAAAAATTAGAGTAAGATTGAGGAAATAAAGAAACATCGAAAAAAAAAACATTTTAATTTTTTTAATTTTGTTTAATTTTTAAATAATTTTTTGATTTTATTTTTAATTTTATAACTTAATTTAATTTTCAAAGATTAAAAAAATAGTTAAAAATAAAAAAAAAATAAAGTAAAATTAAGGAAATAAAGAAACATCGGAAAAAATATACTTTAATTATTTTTAATTTTTTTTTAATTTGTAAAAATTTAAAAAATAGTTAAAAATAAAAAAAAATTATAGTAAAATTAAGGAAATAAAGAAACACCGAAAAAAAATATACTTTAATTTTTTTAATTTTTTTTTAATTTTTAAATAATTTTTTGATTTTATTTTTAATTTTATAACTTAATTTAATTTTTAAAAATTTAAAAAAAAAGTTAAAAATAAAACAAATTTTAGTTAAATTAAGGAAATAAAGAAACATCGAAAAAAATTTACTTTAATTTTTTTTAATTTTTTTTTAATTTTTAAATAATTTTTTGATTTAATTTTTAATTTTATAACTTAATTTAATTTTTAAAAATTTAAAAAAACAGTTAAAAATAAAACAAATTTTAGTAAAATTAAGGAAATAAAGAAACATCGAAAAAAAATATGCTTTAATAATTTAAAATTTTTTTTAATTTTTAAAAATTTAAAAAATAGTTAAAAATAAAAAAAAATTATAGTAAAATTAAGGAAATAAAGAAACACCGAAATAAAATATACTTTAATTTTTTTAATTTTTTTTAATTTTTAAATAATTTTATGATTTTATTTTTAATTTTATAATTTAATTTTTAAAAATTTAAAAAAAAAGTTAAAAATAAAACAAATTTTAGTAAATTAAGGAAATAAAGAAAGATCGAAAAAAATATACTTTAATTATTTTTAATTTTTTTTTAATTTTTAAAAATTTAAAAAATAGTTAAAAATAAAAAAAAATTATAGTAAAATTAAGGAAATAAAGAAACACCGAAAAAAAATATACTTTAATTTTTTTAATTTTTTTTTAATTTTTAAATAATTTTTTGATTTTATTTTTAATTTTATAACTTAATTTAATTTTTAAAAATTTAAAAAAAAAGTTAAAAATAAAACAAATTTCAGTTAAATTAAGGAAATAAAGAAACATCGAAAAAAAATATACTTTAATTTTTTTTATTTTTTTTTTAATTTTTAAATAATTTGTTGATTTTATTTTTAATTTTATAACTTAATTTAATTTTTAAAAATAAAAAAAAATAGTAAAAAAACTAAAAAAAAAAATAATAGTAAGATTGATGAAATAAAGAAACATCGAAAAAAAATATGCTATAATTTTTTTATTTTTTTTTTATTTTTAAATAATTTTTTGATTTAATTTTTAATTTTATAACTTAATTTAATTTTTAAAAATTAAAAAAATAGTTAAAAATAAAAAAAAAATATAGTAAAATTAAGGAAATAAAGAAACATCGAAAACAAATATACTTTCAGTTTTTTAATTTTGTTTTAATTTTTAAATAATTTTTTGATTTTTTTTTAATTTTATAAATTAATTTAATTTTTAAAAATTAAAATAGAGTTAAAAATAAAAAAAAAATATAGTAAAATTAAGGAAATAAAGAAACATCGGAAAAAATATACTTTTATTTTTTAATTTTTTTTTAATTTTTAAATAATTTTTTGATTTAATTTTTAATTTTTAGAAATGAAAAAAAATAGTTAAAGATAAAAAAAGTATAGTAAAATTAAGGAAATAAAGAAACAGCGAAAAAAATATACTTTTATTTTTGTTATTTTTTTTTATTTTTAAATAATTTTTTGATTTTATATTTAATTTTATAACTTAATTTAATTTTTAAAAATTAAAAAAAATAGTTAAAAATAAAAAAAAATTATAGTAAAATTAAGGAAATAAAGAAACATCGAAAAAAATATACTTTAATTTTTGTAATTTTTTTTTAATTTTTAAATAATTTTTTGACTTTATTTTAAAAATTAAAAAAAATAGTTAAAAATAAAAAAAAATTATAGTAAAATTAAGGAAATAAAGAAACATCGCAAAAAATACACTTTTATTTTTTTAATTTTTTTAATTTTTTTTTTACTTTTTAAATAATTTTTTGATTTTATTTTGAATTTTATAACTTAATTTAATTTTTAAAAATTTAAAAAAATAGTTAAAAATAAAAAAAATTACAGTAAAATTAAGGAAATTATTTTTAATTTTATAATTTAATTTAATTTTTACAAATTAAAATAAATAGTTAAAAATAAAAAAAAAATTATAGTAAAATTAAGGAAATAAAGAAACATCGGAAAAAATATACATTTATCTTTTTAATTTTTTTTTTATTTTTAAATAATTTTTTGATTTTATTTTTAATTTTATAAATTAATGTAATTGTTAAAAATTTAAAAAAATAATTAAAAATAAAAATTTTTTTTGTAAAATTAAGGAAATAAAGAAACATCGAAAAAAAATATACTTTAATTTTTTTTTAATTTTTAAATAATTTTTTGATTTTATTTTTAATTTTATAACTTAATTTAATTTTTTTTAAATTTAAAAAAATAGTTAAAAATAAAAAAAAATTATAGTAAAATTAATGAAATAAACAAACATCGAAAAAAAATATATACTTTTATTTTTTTAATTTTTAAATAATTTTTTGATTTTATTTTTAATTTTATAATTTAATTTAATTTTTAAAAATAAAAAATAAAATAGTTAAAAACAAAAAAAAATTATAGTAAAATTAAGGGAATAAAGAAACATCGACAAAAAATATACTTTAAGTTTTTTAATTTTTTTTTAATTTTTAAATAATCTTTTAATTTTATTTTTAATTTTATAACTTAATTTAATTTTTAAAAATTTAAAAAAATAGTTAAAAATAAAAAAAAATTAGAGTAAGATTGAAGAAATAAAGAAACATCGAAAAAGAATATACTTTAATTTTTTTAATTTTTTTTTAATTTTTAAATAATTTTTTGATTTTATTTTTAATTTTATAACTTAATTTAATTTTTAAAAATTAAAAAAATAGATAAAAATAAAAAAAAATTATAGTAAAATTAAGGAAATAAAGGAACATCGAAAACAAATATACTTTAATTTTTTTAATTTTGTTTTAATTTTTAAATAATTTTTTGATTTAATTTTTAATTTTATAATTTAATTTAATTTTTAAAAATTAAAATAAATAGTTAAAAATAAAAAAAAATTGTAGTAAAATTAAGGAAATAAAGAAACATCGGAAAAAATGTACTATTATTTTTTTAATTTTTAAATAATTTTTTGATTTACTTTTTAATTTTATAACTTAATTTAATTTTTAAAAATTAAAAAAAATAGTTCAAAATAAAAAAAAATTATAGTAAAATTAAGGAAATAAAGAAACATCGCAAAAAATACACTTTTATTTTTTTAATTTTTTTAATTTTTTTTTTAATTTTTAAATAATTTTTTGATTTTATTTTGAATTTTATAACTTAATTTAATTTTTAAGAATTTAAAAAAATAGTTAAAAATAAAAAAAAATTACAGTAAAATTAAGGAAATTATTTTTAATTTTATAATTTAATTTAATTTTTAAAAATTAAAATAAATAGTTAAAAATAAAAAAAAAATTATAGTAAAATTAAGGAAATAAAGAAACATCGGAAAAAATATACATTTATCTTTTTAATTTTTTTTTAATTTTTAAATAATTTTTTGATTTTATTTTTAATTTTATAACTTAATTTAATTTTTAAAAATTTAAAAAAATAGTTAAAAATAAAAAAAAATTGAGTAAAATTGAGGAAATAAAGAAACATCGAAAAAAATATACTTTAATTTTTTTAATTTTTTTTTTAATTTTTAAATAATTTTTTGATTTTATTTTTAATTTTATAACTTAATTTAATTTTTAAAAATTAAAAACAATAGTTAAAAATAAAAAAAAATTATAGTAAAATTAAGGAAATAAAGAAACATTGAAAAAAAATATACTTTTATTTTTTTAATTTTTTTTTAATTTTTAAATAATTTTTTGATTTTATTTTTAATTTTATAACTTAATTTAATTTGTAAAAATTAAAAAAAAAAAGTTAAAATAAAAAAAAATTATAGTAAAATTAAGGAAATAAAGAAACATCGAAAACAAATATACTTTAATTTTTTTAATTTTGTTTTAATTTTTAAATTTTTTGATTGTTTTTTAATTTTATAAATTAATTTAATTTTTAAAAATTAAAATAAATAGTTAAAAATAAAAAAAATTATAGTAAAATTTAGGAAATAGAGAAACATCGGAAAAAATATACTTTTATTTTTTAAATTTTTTTTAAATTTTTAAATAATTTTTTGATTTTATTTTTAATTTTATAAATTAATTTAATTTTTAGAAATGAAAAAAAATAGTTAAAGATAAAAAGAGTATAGTAAAATTAAGGAAATAAAGAAATAGCGAAAAAAATATACTTTTATTTTTGTTATTTTTTTTATTTTTAAATAATTTTTTGATTTTATATTTAATTTTATAACTTAATTTAATTTTTAAAAATTAAAAAAATAGTTAAAAATAAAAAAAAATTATAGTAAGATTGAGGAAATAAAGAAACATCGAAAAAAAAATATACTTTAATTTTTTTAATTTTTTTTTAATTTTTAAATAATTTTTTGATTTTATTTTTAATTTTATAACTTAATTTAATTTTTAAAAATTTAAAAAAATAGTTAAAAATAAAAAAAATTGGAGTAAAATTGAGGAAATAAAGAAACATCGAAAAAAATATACTTTAATTTTTTTAATTTTTTTTTAATTTTTAAATGATTTTTTGATTTTATTTTTACTTTTATAACTTAATTTAATTTGTAAAAATTAAAAAAAAAAGGTTAAAATAAAAAAAAATTATAGTAAAATTAAGGAAATAAAGAAACATCGAAAACAAATATACTTTAATTTTTTTAATTTTGTTTTAATTTTTAAATAATTTTTTGATTGTTTTTTCACATCGAAAAAAAATATACTTTAATTCTTTTAATTTTTTTTCAATTTTTAAATAATTTTTTGATTTAATTTTTAATTTTATAACTTAATTTAATTTTTAAAAATTAAAAAAAATAGTTAAAAATAAAAAAAATTTTTAGTAAAATTAAGGAAATAAATAAACATCGAAAAAAAATATACTTGAATTTTTTAATTTTTTTTTAATTTTTAAATAATTTTTTGATTTAATTTTTAATTTTATAACTTAATTTAATTTTTAAAAATTAAAAAAAATAGTTAAAAATAAAAAAAAATTATAGTAAAATTAAGGAAATAAAGAAACATCGGAAAAAATATACATTTATCTTTTTAATTTTTTTTTAATTTTTAAATAATTTTTTGATTTTATTTTTATAAATTAATTTAATTTTTAAAAATTTAAAATTGAGGATATAAAGAAACATCGAAAAAAATATACTTTAATTTTTTTAATTTTTTTTTAATTTTTAAATAATTTTTTGATTTTATTTTTAATTTTATAACTTAATTTAATTTTTAAAAATTAAAAAAAATAGTTAAATATAAAAAAAAATTATAGTAAAATTAAGGAAATAAAGAAACATTGAAAAAAAATATACTTTTATTTTTTTAATTTTTTTTTAATTTTTAAATAATTTTTTGATTTTATTTTTAATTTTATAACTTAATTTAATTTGTAAAAATTAAAAAAAAAGTTAAAATAAAAAAAAATTATAGTAAAATTAAGGAAATAAAGAAACATCGAAAACAAATATACTTTAATTTTTTTAATTTTGTTTTAATTTTTAAATTTTTTGATTGTTTTTTAATTTTATAAATTAATTTAATTTTTAAAAATTAAAATAAATAGTTAAAAATAAAAAAAAAATTATAGTAAAATTAAGGAAATAAAGAATCGGAAAAAATATACATTTATCT
>OZ038375.1:83528921-83537005 GCA_964036015.1 Leptarthrus brevirostris | reverse complement strand
TGATGTTGATGTTGATGATGTTGATGTTGATGTTGATGTTGATGTTGATGATGTTGATGTTAATGTTGATGTTGATGTTGATGTTGATGTTGATGTTGATGTTGATGTTGATGTTGATGTTGATGTTGATGTTGATGTTGATGTTGATGTTGATGTTGATGTTGATGTTGATGTTGATGTTGATGTTGATGTTGATGTTGATGTTGATGTTGATGTTGATGTTGATGATGTTGATGTTGATGTTGATGTTGATGTTAATGATGTTGATGTTGATGTTGATGATGTTGATGTTGATGTTGATGTTGATGCTGATGTTGATGTTGATGTTGATGATGTTGATGTTAATGTTGATGTTGATGTTGATGTTGATGTTGATGTTGATGTTGATGTTGATGTTGATGTTGATGTTGATGTTGATGTTGATGTTGATGTTGATGTTGATGTTGATGTTGATGTTGATGTTGATGTTGATGTTGATGTTGATGTTGATGTTGATGTTGATGTTGATGTTGATGTTGATGTTGATGTTGTTGATGTTGATGTTGATGTTGATGTTGATGTTGATGTTGATGTTGATGTTGATGTTGATGTTGATGTGATGATGTTGATGTTGATGTTGATGTTGATGTTGATGTTGATGTTGATGTTGATGTTGATGTTGATGTTGATGTTGATGTTGATGTTGATGTGATGTTGATGTTGATGTTGATGTTGATGTTGATGTTGATGTTGATGTTGATGTTGATGTTGATGTTGATGTTGATGTTGATGTTGATGTTGATGTTGATGTTGATGTTGATGTTGATGTTGATGTTGATGTTGATGTTGATGTTGATGATGTTGATGTTGATGTTGATGTTGATGTTGATGTTGATGTTGATGTTGATGTTGATGTTGATGTTGATGTTGATGTTGATGTTGATGTGATGTTGATGTTGATGTTGATGTTGATGTTGATGTTGATGTTGATGTTGATGTTGATGTTGATGTTGATGTTGATGTTGATGTTGATGTTGATGTTGATGTTGATGTTGATGTTGATGTTGATGTTGATGTTGATGTTGATGTTGATGTTGATGTTGATGTGATGTTGATGTTGATGTTGATGTTGATGTTGATGTTGATGTTGATGTTGATGTTGATGTTGATGTTGATGTTGATGTTGATGTTGATGTTGATGTTGATGTTGATGTTGATGTTGATGTTGATGTTGATGTTGATGTGATGTTGATGTTGATGTTGATGTTGATGTTGATGTTGATGTTGATGTTGATGTTGATGTTGATGTTGATGTTGATGTTGATGTTGATGTTGATGTTGATGTTGATGTTGATGTTGATGTGATGATGTTGATGTTGATGTTGATGTTGATGTTGATGTTGATGTTGATGTTGATGTTGATGTTGATGTTGATGTTGATGTTGATGTGGATGTTGATGTTGATGTTGATGTTGATGTTGATGTTGATGTTGATGTTGATGTTGATGTTGATGTTGATGTTGATGTTGATGTTGATGCTGATGTTGATGTTGATGTTGATGTTGATGTTGATGTTGATGTTGATGTTGATGTTGATGTTGATGTTGATGTTGATGTTGATGATGTTGATGTTGATGTTGATGTTGATGTTGATGATGTTGATGTTGATGTTGATGTTGTTGATGTTGATGTTGATGTTGATGATGTTGATGTTGATGTTGATGTTGATGTTGATGTTGATGTTGATGTTGATGTTGATGTTGATGTTGATGTTGATGTTGATGATGTTGCTGTTGCTGTTGATGTTGATGTTGATGTTGATGTTGATGTTGATGTTGATGTTGATGTTGATGTTGATGTTGATGTTGATGTTGATGTTGATGTTGATGTTGATGTTGATGTTGATGTTGATGTTGATGTTGATGTTGATGTTGATGTTGATGTTGATGTTGATGTTGATGTTGATGTTGATGTTGATGTTGATGTTGATGTTGATGTTGATGTTGATGTTGATGTTGATGTTGATGTTGATGTTGATGTTGATGTTGATGTTGATGTTGATGTTGATGTTGATGTTGATGTTGATGTTGATGTTGATGTTGATGTTGATGTTGATGTTGATGTTGATGTTGATGTTGATGTTGATGTTGATGTTGATGTTGATGTTGATGTTGATGTTGATGTTGATGTTGATGTTGATGTTGATGTTGATGTTGATGTTGATGTTGATGTTGATGTTGATGTTGATGTTGATGTTGATGTTGATGTTGATGTTGATGTTGATGTTGATGTTGATGTTGATGTTGATGTTGATGTTGATGTTGATGTTGATGTTGATGTTGATGTTGATGTTGATGTTGATGTTGATGTTGATGTTGATGTTGATGTTGATGTTGATGTTGATGTTGATGTGATGTTGATGTTGATGTTGATGTTGATGTTGATGTTGATGTTGATGTTGATGTTGATGTTGATGATGTTGATGTTGATGTTGATGTTGATGTTGATGTTGATGATGTTGATGTTGATGTTGATGTTGATGTTGATGTTGATGTTGATGTTGATGTTGATGTTGATGTTGATGATGTTGATGTTGATGTTGATGTTGATGATGTTGATGTTGATGTTGATGTTGATGTTGATGTTGATGATGTTGATGTTGATGTTGATGTTGATGTTGATGATGTTAATGTTGATGTTGATGTTGATGTTGATGTTGATGTTGATGTTGATGTTGATGTTGATGATGTTGATGTTGATGTTGATGTTGATGTTGATGTTGATGTTGATGTTGATGTTGATGTTGATGATGTTGATGTTGATGTTGATGTTGATGTTGATGTTGATGATGTTGATGTTGATGTTGATGTTGATGTTGATGTTGATGTTGATGTTGATGTTGATGTTGATGTTGATGTTGATGTTGATGATGTTGATGTTGATGTTGATGTTGATGATGTTGATGTTGATGTTAATGATGTTGATGTTGATGTTGATGATGTTGATGTTGATGTTGATGTTGATGCTGATGTTGATGTTGATGTTGATGATGTTGATGTTGATGTTGATGTTGATGATGTTGATGTTGATGTTGATGTTGATGTTGATGTTGATGATGTTGATGTTGATGTTGATGTTGATGCTGATGTTGATGTTGATGTTGATGATGTTGATGTTGATGTTGATGATGTTGATGTTGATGTTGATGTTGATGTTGATGTTGATGTTGATGATGTTGATGTTGATGTTGATGTTGATGTTGATGTTGATGTTGATGTTGATGTTGATGTTGATGTTGATGTTGATGTTGATGTTGATGTTGATGTTGATGTTGATGTTGATGTTGATGTTGATGTTGATGTTGATGTTGATGTTGATGTTGATGATGTTGATGTTGATGTTGATGTTGATGTTGATGTTGATGATGTTGATGTTGATGTTGATGTTGATGTTGATGTTGATGATGTTGATGTTGATGTTGATGTTGATGTTGATGTTGATGTTGATGTTGATGTTGATGTTGATGATGTTGATGTTCATGTTGATGTTGATGTTGATGTTGATGTTGATGTTGATGTTGATGTTGATGTTGATGATGTTGCTGTTGATGTTGATGTTGATGTTGATGTTGATGTTGATGTTGATGTTGATGTTGATGTTGATGTTGATGTTGATGTTGATGTTGATGTTGATGTTGATGTTGATGTTGATGTTGATGTTGATGTTGATGTTGATGTTGATGTTGATGTTGATGTTGATGTTGATGTTGATGTTGATGTTGATGTTGATGTGATGTGATGTTGATGTTGATGTTGATGTTGATGTTGATGTTGATGTTGATGTTGATGTTGATGTTGATGTTGATGTTAATGTTGATGTTGATATTGATGTTGATATTGATGTTGATGTTGATGTTGATGTTGATGTTGATGTTGCTTTTATGTTGATGTTGATGTTGATGTTGATGTGATGTTGATGTTGATGTTGATGTTCACAACACATCATCAACATCAACAACATCAACATCAACATCAACATCAACATCAAGATCAACATCAACATCATCAACATCAACATCAACATCAACATCAACATCATCAACATCAACATCAACATCAACATCAACATCAACATCAACATCAACATCAACATCAACATCAACATCAACATCAACATCAACATCAACATCAACATCAACATCAACATCAACATCAACATCAACATCAACATCAACATCAACATCAACATCAACATCAACATCAACATCAACATCAACATCAACATCATCAACATCAACATCAACATCAATATCAACATCAACATCATCAACATCAACATCAACATCAACATCATCAACATCAACATCAACATCAACATCAACATCAACATCAACATCAACATCAACATCATCAACATCAACATCAACATCAACATCATTAACATCAACATCAACATCAACATCAACATCAACATCATCAACATCAACATCAACATAACAGCAACATCAACATCAACATCAACATCAACATCAACATCAACATCAACATCAACATCAACATCAACATCAACATCAACATCAACATCAACATCAACATCAACATCAACATCAACATCAACATCAACATCAACATCAACATCAACATCAACATCAACATCAACATCATCAACATCAACATCAACATCAACATCAACATTGATGTTGATGATGTTGATGTTGATGTTGATGTTGATGTTGATGTTGATGTTGATGTTGATGTTGATGTTGATGTTGATGTTGATGTTGATGTTGATGTTGATGTTGATGTTGATGTTGATGTTGATGTTGATGTTGATGTTGATGTTGATGTTGATGTTGATGTTGATGTTGATGTTGATGTTGATGATGTTGATGTTGATGTTGATGTTGATGTTGATGTTGATGTTGATGTGGATGATGTTGATGTTGATGTGATGATGTTGATGTTGATGTTGATGTTGATGTTGATGTTGATGTTGATGTTGATGATGTTGATGTTGATGTTGATGTTGATGTTGATGTGATGTTGATGTTGATGTTGATGTTGATGTTGATGTTGATGTTGATGTTGATGTTGATGTTGATGTTGATGATGTTGATGTTGATGTTGATGTTGATGTTGATGTTGATGTTGATGTTGATGATGTTGATGTTCATGTTCAAGTTGATGATGTTGATGTTGATGTTCATGTTGATGATGTTGATGTTGATGTTGATGTTGATGTTGATGTTGATGTTGATGTTGATGTTGATGTTGATGTTGATGTTGATGTTGATGTTGATGTTGATGTTGATGTTGATGTTGATGTTGATGTTGATGTTGATGTTGATGTTGATGTTGATGTTGATGATGTTGATGTTGATGTTGATGTTGATGTTGATGTTGATGTTGATGTTGATGTTGATGTTGATGTTGATGTTGATGTTGATGTTGATGTTGATGTTGATGTTGATGTTGATGTTGATGTTGATGTTGATGTTGATGATGTTGATGTTGATGTTGATGTTGATGTTGATGTTGATGTTGATGTTGATGTTGATGTTGATGATGTTGATGTTGATGTTGATGTTGATGATGTTGATGTTGATGTTGATGTTGATGTTGATGTTGATGATGTTGATGTTGATGTTGATGTTGATGTTGATGATGTTAATGTTGATGTTGATGTTGATGTTGATGTTGATGTTGATGTTGATGTTGATGTTGATGTTGATGATGTTGATGTTGATGTTGATGTTGATGTTGATGTTGATGTTGATGTTGATGTTGATGTTGATGTTGATGATGTTGATGTTGATGTTGATGTTGATGTTGATGTTGATGATGTTGATGTTGATGTTGATGTTGATGTTGATGTTGATGTTGATGTTGATGTTGATGTTGATGTTGATGTTGATGATGTTGATGTTGATGTTGATGTTGATGATGTTGATGTTGATGTTGATGTTGATGTTGATGTTGATGATGTTGATGTTGATGTTGATGTTGATGTTGATGTTGATGATGTTAATGTTGATGTTGATGTTGATGTTGATGTTGATGTTGATGTTGATGTTGATGATGTTGATGTTGATGTTGATGTTGATGTTGATGTTGATGTTGATGTTGATGATGTTGATGTTGATGTTGATGTTGATGATGTTGATGTTGATGTTGATGTTGATGTTGATGATGTTGATGTTGATGTTGATGTTGATGTTGATGTTGATGATGTTAATGTTGATGTTGATGTTGATGTTGATGTTGATGTTGATGTTGATGTTGATGATGTTGATGTTGATGTTGATGTTGATGTTGATGTTGATGTTGATGTTGATGTTGATGTGATGTTGATGATGTTAATGTTGATGTTGATGTTGATGTTGTTGTTGATGTTGATGTTGATGTTGATGTTGATGATGTTGATGTTGATGTTGATGTTGATGTTGATGTTGATGTTGATGTTGATGTTGATGTTGATGTTGATGTTGATGTTGATTTTGATGTTGATGTTGATGATGTTGATGTTGATGTTGATGTTGATGTTGATGTTGATGATGTTGATGTTGATGTTGATGTTGATGTTGATGTTGATGTTGATGTTGATGTTGATGTTGATGTTGATGTTGATGTTGATGTTGATGTTGATGTGATGTTGATGTTGATGTTGATGTTGATGTTGATTTTGATGTTGATGTTGATGATGTTGATGTTGATGTTGATGTTGATGTTGATGTTGATGTTGATGTTGATGTTGATGTTGATGATGTTGATGTTGATGTTGATGATGTTGATGTTGATGTTGATGTTGATGTTGATGTTGATGTTGATGTTGATGTTGATGTTGATGTTGATGTTGATGTTGATGTTGATGTTGATGTTGATGTTGATGTTGATTTTGATGTTGATGTTGATGTTGATGTTGATGTTGATGTTGATGTTGATGTTGATGTTGATGTTGATGTTGATGTTGATGTTGATGTTGATGTTGATGTTGATGTTGATGTTGATGTTGATGTTGATGTTGATGTTGATGTTGATGTTGATGTTGATGTTGATGTTGATGTTGATGTTGATGTTGATGTTGATGTTGATGTTGATGTTGATGTTGATGTTGATTTTGATGTTGATGTTGATGATGTTGATGTTGATGTTGATGTTGATGTTGATGTTGATGTTGATGTTGATGTTGATGTTGATGTTGATGTTGATGTTGATGTTGATGTTGATGTTGATGTTGATGTTGATGTTGATGATGTTGATGTTGATGTTGATGTTGATGTTGATGTTGATGTTGATGTTGATGTTGATGTTGATGTTGATGTTGATGTTGATGTTGATGTTGATGATGTTGATGTTGATGTTGATGTTGATGTTAATGTTGATGTTGATATTGATGTTGATGTTGATGTTGATGTTGATGTTGATGTTGATGTTGATGTTGATGTTAATGTTGATGTTGATGTTGATGATGTTGATGTTGATGTTGATGTTGATGTTGATGTTAATGATGTTGATGTTGATGTTGATGTTGATGTTGATGTTGATGATGTTGATGTTGATGTTGATGATGTTGATGTTGATGTTGATGTTGATGATGTTGATGTTGATATTGATGTTGATGTTGATGATGTTGATGTTGATGTTGATGTTGATGTTGATGTTAATGATGTTGATGTTGATGTTGATGTTGATGATGTTGATGTTGATGTTGATGATGTTGATGTTGATGTTGATGATGTTGATGTTGATATTGATGTTGATGATGTTGATGTTGATGTTGATGTTGATGTTGATGTTGATTTTGATGTTGATGTTGATGTTGATGTTGATGTTGATGTTGATGTTGATGTTGATGTTGATGTTGATGTTGATGTTGATGTTGATGTGATGTTGATGTTGATGTTGATGTTGATGTTGATGTTGATGTTGATGTTGATGATGTTAATGTTGATGTTGATGTTGATGTTGTTGTTGATGTTGATGTTGATGTTGATGTTGATGATGTTGATGTTGATGTTGATGTTGATGTTGATGTTGATGTTGATGTTGATGTTGATGTGATTTTGATGTTGATGTTGATGATGTTGATGTTGATGTTGATGTTGA